>BMAC01000221.1:1004411-1028518 GCA_014905375.1 Phtheirospermum japonicum | reverse complement strand
GGGGAAATTTAGATCGAATTCTAAGCTGTGTGCACGGGATTAGATTTAGACCCGTCGAACAAAACCAATGAAACCAATTCGTCTGCTTTTCTTGTATCAGCTTCCTACAGATAACAGAGTAACAAGAATTTTTCATTTAAAAATAATAATAAATAATTACAATATGCACATGATTTCAGGATATATCAATTTCGCTAGGAGAACGAGAAAATAATACTAACTATGATTTTCTCACATGCTTGCAGATGATTTTATCTTTGAGCTAAATCGTCAAATATTTGTCAACTTGTCAAAAGATTAAAAATAAAATAAAATAATAATAATAATACTTTAATTCTTAAACTACCTTGAAAATTGTCAATTGTTGGTAATATATATATATATATATATATATATGTGTGTGTGTTGTGTGTGTGTGTGTGTGTGTGTGTTACCATTCTCGTTCGATTAAGATGGTTCCGGATAGAGTTGAAAGCACGCCAACAGCTCCGGAGATATTGATTAATATGATTAGAGCGATAAATGGTATATAATTTGAAGACATTAAGTCCGGATAGATTAGTATTGCAATTACTGCAGCTCCGGCGACTATAAACGAGAGGTTTTGGCTAAATAGCCAAAGCTTGAGAACCTGTTCATAAAGAAAAGAAATATAKGAGTTTCACCAAWAAAWAAATAAATAAATCRATTCAATAAGATCGGGATTTTAAAAAAATTAATCCTAAGTGTGATAGAATTAGAAGAAATKATAACTTATTTATTATCATCAGCAACTAGACGAAAAAAGATGGATACAACATGACACTCATTATAACCGAGCGATTGGGCAAACCTGAACATACAACAATTTATCGACACACTGTCCAATTAAAGGGCCTAGTAATGCAGTTGGAGCAGATTCGACTACACCGTAAGCTGCAGCAAGAAGTAAAGAATCGGGCCACATGTTGATCATGTATAAACCGACCAAAAATTCCCACATTCTGCAATTAATGGTTGCATCAAAACCAGAAATCCTTATTTCAAAAAGAAAGGAAAAAAAAAGATTGACAAACCCGGCAACATCTTTCTCAAAGAATTACAACAATCGAGCAGCTGAATCCCACCAACAGGTTAGTGAACTTAGTGTAACAAATAGGTCGGATCTCGTCTCGTACTAATCAATGTTTTAAATTCTGGACTGTACCAGCCGTCAAAAATACTACCCAAAAACTTTTTTGTGATAATACAGGCAAAAATCCAGACAAACCCAGATTTTACAATTGTTTTGTGTTTTTTTTCATTTTTTTATAAAAAGCAGAATTCTAAAGTTAATATTTATGTTATTATTAGAAATTAAATACATATATATAATTTATTCATTTATATTTTAATATATTACATTAATATATTTTATATATTATTATTAAACTTAACAATTTTTTACTAAAACCAGCTGTTAAAACAGACATACTGCTTACCACCGGTGGCTTGACTGGATCATCGGTACGGTATTTATAACATTGTTACCAAGTATCAATCAAAAMAAACTAGAATGGGCTTAAAAAATTGGATATCACTAAAYAATCACATATCACTAACCTCCAGCTGGTTAACCTTTRTGTACTCCCAGACACTCCCCGAARCCTCTGACTAAAGCATCTCCCTTTCTCCTGTTCCGAAAWTTTTTKYAAGTGCATCTGATATTACCACAGGAACAAAGTTAGAATCCGGATTTTGCTTTCCAGAATCATCTTCAACCTTCACTTTCTTAGCCTGATCCGATTGCCCTGCAAATATTCGAATAAATCATACTTTAAAAAAATATATATATTCACCATTAAAAAAAATATCACAAAATATGTCTTATGTGTTATCTCGCATACTCGTTGGATCTAGCGGCAAAATGTGCTTAGCCAGCAACTTATTCATCTTGAACATGTCAGTGCTATCTGTTTCAAAGACCAATCGCAGGGCATCGTCGCAGATAATCTTCCTCTTGTTCCCCGGATCCTGAAGGTTGTGTTTCCTAATGTATGCCCACAACTGATTTACAATCTGGAATTGAAGGCAAATCAATAATTGCTTAAGCATTCAATATAAACCGGGATAAAAGACAAAATATTATATGAACCTCTGTCCTTGGTAATGTTGGCTCCCCGACAATGGCCTGCAATTTAGGTGAAACGCCGCGTACTTTATTCAGACCTCACGGGCCACCTCTTCTTTTACTTCAAGCTGGKGCCYTGCAATAAAATARATATGATTACTGTTACAATAAAATGAAAAATAATTGCAGAAGAAATTTCAGACCATATTCCAGTAAAAAAACAATAATTGCCCTAATTTTCAATATTAAATTTCTAGAGCTTTTCAGTTCAAATGACAACTAATACCTGATGGAAGTCACCAGAGCCGAAACCGGCGGAGCTACCGGAGGTGTTGCTGACGCGAACAGGGATGCACTCGATAATCCGTCGGAGCTTGATTTCAAGGTCCTCGTCCTCGGGTTTGGCGGCGAGCGGCGTGTACTCAACCAGAGCTGAGGATGAAGAGGACGGCGGACGCGGAGGGAGAGCGGCCGGAGATCTGTCCGCCACAGTAACCAACTGCAAGTCGCCGGTGGCGACAGACGCTGCCCTCCCCGAATTCGCGAGTTTTTCTGTAAAACCCTAAACCTAGGGTTTCAGATTTGGGAAAATAATGGGATCTGTGATCGGGAATTAACGCAAACTTTGAAAGATTAGGGATTAGATGATTGGATTGGTAAAGATGTGGAGTTGTAATTCTACTAGGGCGCCCCTTTTCTTTCTCAAAGTCAAATGCTAAATTGGGGAGCAGAAGGGGCAGGATCGGAGTTGGCAATTGCAAATGAAGTTATGTTTGGGATAGGGTTATGTTTGGGATAGGCGTGTACCCAAAAAAAAAGAAAAAAAGAAATTAATACATTCTACGGCGATTCTACAATAACCGCCGTGAAAAAGTTAGATTTAAAGGCTGTTTTAAAAAAATGTCGTAGAATATGTGGGTTTTAAGGCGGTTTTCATGTAACCGCCGTAGATTATGTCACTTTTACGGCGGTTCCTAGAAAACCGCTGTTAAAATCAGTTGATATCCAATTTTAACGTCGGTTTTCTGAAAACCGCCGTAAAAAGACCTTTTTAACGGCGGTTATTTGCCATAACCGCCGTTAAAAGTAACTTTAAGGCAGTTTTCAGAAAACCGCCTTTAATTAACAGCCTTAGAAAGCTATTTCTGTAGTAGTGAATGGAGCTCGAAGTCAAAGATGATTGGCGTACACCTATCTAGGATGTTCTCGTTAAGGCAAAGGAAGGTGAAGTACGGTTGTCAACCAAGGAAGCTAAGACAGCGGCTCGATTTTGTGTTATAAACTAAGAGTTGTATAAGAGGTCGCGCTTTGGACCTTTTTTAGAATTCTTGTCCAGAGAGCAGGGGTTGGAGGTGTTAAAAGAGATAAATGAGGGGTATTGCGGTGATCATGCAAAGAGTAGGGCGCTGGTCAGCATAACATTGAGGGCTGGCTTCTTTTGGCCAAGAATGAAAGGTATGGCTAGCGACCTGGTCATAACTTGTAAAAAGTGTCAGATGCACGCTCCGGTCATGCATATACCGGCTGAAGATATGATGGTTATGAGTTTGACGTGTCCCTTTGCACAGTGGGGAATCGATATTGTAGGACCTTTTCCAAAAACACCGGGCAATAAACAACACCTGGTGGCGGCAGTCGATTATTTTACAAAATGGGTGGAAGCTGAAGCGGTTACAGGCATAAGCGAGCAGGACATGATGGACTTTATTTTTAATAATATATTTTGTAGGTTTGGTGTCCCACAAGTGTTGGTGTTGGATAATGGAACCAAGTTCAATGGGCAGAAAATCCAGGATTGGTGTAAAGAGATGGGGATGAAGCAACGATTTGCTTCTGTGGCACACCCCCAGACTAATGGGCAAGTTGAGGTTACTAACCGTATTATTGTGCAGGGTATTAAGCTACGGATGGAAAAATCAGGTGGGCTTGGGGAAGAAGATCTCGCATCGATCTTATGGGCTTACCGAACAACTCCCCAAACCTCTACAGGGGAGTCACCATTTAACTTGGTATATGGGATGGAAGTTGTGATTCTGGCTGAGATAGTAGGGGGATCGCAGCGCTTATCGACATTTAATGTGGAAGATAATGAAAGGCTAGAAAGAGGAGTGATTGAAATGATCGATGAAATACGAGAGAAGGCTGCGACTTGGGTAGAACATTACAAACAAAAGATTCAGGTTACTTTTAACAAACGTGTTAAACATCGGTTGGAGATTTGGTATGGAGGCGGGCTGATGCGTTGCATAAGACTAGAAAGCTTGATCCAGATTGGATTAGGCCGTTTAAAGTAATCAAAGTGTTGCGTGGAGGAGCATACATACTTGAGAATTCTGAGGGGAAAGCTCTACTTAGAAGCTGGAATGTTTGTCATCTGAAAAGATATTATGCCTAGGTGGTGGTTCTGTGAAGTGTATATGTGTTGTGGCTGATCTAAATACCCTCCGGGGCGGATAATGAAATTATTACCCTTCGGGGCGGATGATAGTTTTATTACCCTTCGGGGCGAGCTGTTTTGTGTTTTACCCTCCGGGGTGGATGATAGTTTTATTACCCTTTGGGGCGAGCTATTTTGTGTTTTACCCTCCGGGGCGGATGATAGTTTTATTACCCTTCGGGGTGAGCTATTTTGTGTTTTACCCTAAAGGGCGGATGATAGTTTTATTACCCTTCAGGGCGAGCTGTTTTGTGTTTTACCCTCCGGGGCGGAAGATAGTTTTACTACCCTCCGGGGCGAGCTACTTTACATTTTACCCTCTGGGGCGGATGATGGTTTTACGTTGTACCCTTCGGGGTGGATATCTTCTTGCGATATTTAAAACTTGGTGAACATCTCATAAAATTTTTATGTTTACGAATGGATTGGGTGATGTGATTTTAAGTATATTTGATTCACATATTTGAGGTCGCTTCCGAGAGGAATATGTTTAACTTACATATACTTTGTGGATTGTTATGTTTTTGTGTTATGGATGGTTATGTTTTTGTGCGAGCGAATATATTTGACTTATATGCGAGTTCATTTCAGCTCCTTTCAATTGCTTTGGTATATTGTATTTTTGGTTTTATTCATGGAGGTTTGAAGCACGGTCGTGAACATGTTTGTCTTACGCATTCTGTGCGACCTATGTTAGTTTTATGGTTTCACTTGGGTGGTTCGGATTGCAGGTTATGGACGAGGGTTTTTTTTTTTTTTTCTTTTAGTGTGGCTTACATAAAACATAAGGTTTCTTATCTCAGGTTTATATATCAAAAAGCATAAGGAACAAAATTGTTCATAAAATTGTGCGAAAATTCATGAGTTGGATATTACAAAAGGTTATCAGGTAATGCTTGGCCCAGATGCAGATACAAAGTCTTCTAGAGGTGCGTCTAGCTCGGCAACCAATTTGGCGGATAACACGGCTCGGCCTTGACAGGACAGCCACCACTTAGCATCCTTTCGTTGCTTCATGTCGCCCTTCCAGAAGCAGAATGAGGGGAGCATGTCAATGATAGCTGGCACGTCGGGGTTATATATGACATTCATGGTATTGAGCTGGTCCTTGATTATCCACGCAGCCTTGTAGACCCATTCCTTGCTGCCTACAGCCATCTTGCCAAAGTACAGGGTTGACTTTTTGTAGGCCTTCAGCAACTCTTCCCGGTAGGCATCCACGACTTCTGGCCTGCCTCACTCAGTAAGAAGGTCCACCGACCATCAGCAATACCTTGCTCGTGGGCTACCTGATTCTGCTCTTCTTTCGCCCGCACGGTCTCCTCGAGCTTTTGGATCTTCTCCCTAAGTTCCTTGGTCACGCTAGATGTCTCATCCGTCAAGCTATTCACTTGGCTCTTCAGGATGCTATTTTCCTCTTCACAAGCACCCAACTGTTTGCGGGCCTGGTCCAGCTCCCCTTGGGTTCAAGACAACTTTTGAGTTTGCTGCTCGACTTGCTTGGTCAGCTCATCACATGTCTTCTGCAGGTTGCAATCTGCAGAGCGGGCCAGTAACTGGTTGGATAGAGTAGAGTATAGAGTGCCCAGCTGCGTAAAATAAATAAGAAAAAAACAAGGGGGCAAATATGGATTAGTAACTAAATGTTGGGAGGTTGTTAAAGGAGGCGAGTTTTGAGGAACAGAAGTTACCTGGGTCAGCGTGCATTCTTGTAGGAGAGCTTTTATCTTGGCCACATCCTCACAGCTGGCCAGATCTTTTTCTAGGTTTAGCGAGCTGGATTTGGTAGCGTCATTCATTTTTCGGAGACGGCGGCGTTTTGGAGCGGAAGGAATGATAGCAGGTGTTCGAGTTGATCGCTTCACCTTGGAAGATTCCCTGACTAATTGGGCCTCTTCCAGGTCGTCTGCCATCTCCGGGTCATCCTCAGCCCCAAATGCCTGATTCAGCACCTCATCTATGTTGATCATAGGAGGTGGAGGTGCTGATGTGACAGCGGGCTGTGGATCAATTTGTACAGTGGTCCCCTCTGAGCTCGATGAGACGCAGGTGCTGACGAATGCATCTGCAATAACGGAATGATGGGTTAGAATTAATTTGTGGTTATTATGAATAATGTTGTGAAGTGTTATAACTCAGAAAACCTACTGAGCTCCGATATGGTCAATGCTAGATTTGGATCAACGGGACGAGAGTTGATGCCCACAAATGAGGAAATTTTGGACCGGCTAGTGAGTCGCACCACGTCAAATGGGCGCTTACTCCATTCTGCGAGCTGGTCAGAGTACTACTACAGAAATAGCTTTCTAAGGCTGTTAATTAAAGGCGGTTTTCTGAAAATGCCTTAAAGTTACTTTTAACGGCGGTTATGGCAATAACCGCCGTTAAAAAGGTCTTTTTATGGCGGTTTTCAGAAAACCGATGTTAAAATTGGATATCAACTGATTTTAACAGCGGTTTTCTAGGAACCGCCGTAAAAGTGACATAATCTACGGCGGTTACATGAAAACCGCCTTAAAACCCACATATTCTACGGCGTTTTTTTTAAAACAGCCTTTAAATCTAACTTTTTCACGGCGGTTATTGTAGAACCGCCGTAGAATGTATTAATTTCTTTTTTTCTTTTTTTTTTGGGTACACGCCTATCCCAAACATAACCCTATCCCAAACATAACTTCATTTGCAATTGCCAACTCCGATCCTGCCCCTTCTACTCCCCAATTTAGCATTTGACTTTGAGAAAGAAAAGGGGCGCCCTAGCAGAATTACAACTCCACATCTTTACCAATCCAATCATCTAATCCCTAATCTTTCAAAGTTTGCGTTAATTCCCGATCACAGATCCCATTATTTTCCCAAATCTGAAACCCTAGGTTTAGGGTTTTACAGAAAAACTCGCAAAATCGGGGAGGGCGGCGTCTGTCGCCACCGGCGACTTGCAGTTAGTTACTGTGGCGGACAGATCTCCGGCCGCTCTCCCTCTGCATCCGCCGTCCTCTTCATCCTCAGCTCTGGTTGATTACACGCCGCCCGCCGCCAAACCCGAGGACGAGGACCTTGAAATCAAGCTCCGACGGATTATCGAGTGCATCCCTGTTCGCGTCAGCAACACCTCCGGCAGCTCCGCCGGTTTCGGCTCTGGTGACTTCCATCAGGTATTAGTTGTCATTTGAACTGAAAAGCTCTAGAAATTAAATATTGAAAATTAGGGCAATTATTGTTTTTTTACTGGAATATGGTCTGAAATTTCTTCTGCAATTATTTTTCATTTTATTGTAACAGTAATCATATTTATTTTATTGCAGGGCACCAGCTTGAAGTAAAAGAAGAGGTGGCCCGTGAGGTCTGAATAAAGTACGCGGCGTTTCACCTAAATTGCAGGCCATTGTCGGGGAGCCAACATTACCAAGAACAGAGGTTCATATAATATTTTGTCTTTTATCCCGGTTTATATAGAATGCTTAAGCAATTATTGATTTGCCTTCAATTCCATATTGTAAAGCAGTTGTGGGCATACATTAGGAAACACAACCTTCAGGATCCGGGGAATAAGAGGAAGATTATCTGCGACGATGCCCTGCGATTGGTCTTTGAAACAGATAGCACTGACATGTTCAAGATGAATAAGTTGCTGGCTAAGCACATTTTGCCGCTAGATCCAACGAGTATGCGAGATAACACATAAGACATATTTTGTGATATTTTTTTTAATGGTGAATATATATATTTTTTTAAAGTATGATTTATTCGACTATTTGCAGGGCAATCGGATCAGGCTAAGAAAGTGAAGGTTGAAGATGATTCTGGAAAGCAAAATCCGGATTCTAACTTTGTTCCTGTGGTAATATCAGATGCACTTACAAAAAATTTCGGAACAGGAGAAAGGGAGATGCTTTAGTCAGAGGCTTCGGGGAGTGTCTGGGAGTACACAAAGGTTAACCAGCTGGAGGTTAGTGATATGTGATTATTTAGTGATATCCAATTTTTTAAGCCCATTCTAGTTTTTTTTGATTGATACTTGGTAACAATGTTATAAATACCGTACCGATGATCCAGTCAAGCCACCGGTGGTAAGCAGTATGTCTGTTTTAACAGCTGGTTTTAGTAAAAAATTGTTAAGTTTAATAATAATATATAAAATATATTAATGTAATATATTAAAATATAAATGAATAAATTATATATATGTATTTAATTTCTAATAATAACATAAATATTAACTTTAGAATTCTGCTTTTTATAAAAAAAATGAAAAAAAACACAAAACAATTGTAAAATCCGGGTTTGTCTTGATTTTTGCCTTTATTATCACAAAAAAGTATTTGGGTAGTATTTTTGACGGCTGGTACAGTCCAGAATTTAAAACATTGATTAGTACGAGACGATATCCGACTTATTTGTTACACTGAGTTCACTAACCTGTTGGTGGGATTCAGCTGCTCGATTGTTGTAATTCTTTGAGAAAGATGTTGTCGGGTTTGTCAATCTTTTTTTTTTCCTTTCTTTTTGAAATAAGGATTTCTGGTTTTGATGCAACCATTAATTGCAGAATGTGGGAATTTTCGGTCGGTTTATACATGATCAACATGTGGCCCGACTCTTTACTTCTTGCTGCAGCTTACGGTGTAGTCGAATCTGCTTCAACTGCATTACTCGGCCCTTTAATTGGACAGTGTGTCAATAAATTGTTGTATGTTCAGGTTTGCCCAATCGCTCGGTTATAATGAGTGTCATGTTGTATCCATCTTTTTTCGTCTAGTTGCTGATGATAATAAATAAGTTATCATTTCTTCTAATTCTATCACACTTAGGATTAATTTTTTTTAAAATCCCGATCTTATTGAATCGATTTATTTATTTATTGTTTGGTGAAACTCATATATTTCTTTTCTTTATGAACAGGTTCTCAAGCTTTGGCTATTTAGCCAAAACCTCTCGTTTATCGTCGCCGGAGCTGCATTAATTGCAATACTAATMTATCCGGACTTAATGTCTTCAAATTATATACCATTTATCGCTCTAATCATATTAATCAATATCTCCGGAGCTGTTGGCGTGCTTCCAACTCTATCCGGAACCATCTTAATCGAACGAGAATGGTAACACACACACACACACACACACACACACACAACACACACACACACACATATATAATATATATATATATATATATATATATATATATATATATATATATATATATTACAACAATTGACAATTTTCAAGGTAGTTTAAGAATTAAAGTATTATTATTATTATTTTATTTTATTTTTAATCTTTTGACAAGTTGACAAATATTTGACGATTTAGCTCAAAGATAAAATCATCTGCAAGCATGTGAGAAAATCATAGTTAGTATTATTTTCTCGTTCTCCTAGCGAAATTGATATATCCTGAAATCATGTGCATATTGTAATTTATTTATTATTATTTTTAAATGAAAAATTCTTGTTACTCGTTATCTGTAGGAAGCTGATACAAGAAAAGCAGACGAATTGGTTTCATTGGTTTTGTTCGACGGGTCTAAATCTAATCCCGTGCACAGCTTAGAATTCGATCTAAATTTTCCCTTTTTCTGTTCTCGCCTTACGATAAAAGAGGTCTAGGGTACTCTAGAAGATGGTGAGGGGTCCGAAGTTGAATTCCAGAAAACTATTGTTATCCTTACATCGGAGGCGGCAAATAGACGTCGGATCGCTGAATAATTTGGTTACGGGACGGATGTTTTGTATAAGATGGTCACCAGTCAGGTATTTTTTTTTATTTTTTTTTTGACTCAGGTGCTTTATTTCTATTGTTGCTTGTTTGTATTTTATTTTTGATAGCTCACATTTCATTATCATCATTATAGCTTGCGACTTCAACTTTTCGTACTAAATTAAGCCTGTAGATAGATATTTTATGATTTAAACACAGTTATGTTGTTGTCAAGAAGGTTTTTCTTTCAGTTTTAACTTAGCAATTCTGCTCCATGTTTTATTTAGTGATTTTCATTGTGCTTATTGATGGGGCAATAAGTTGATCAGACCTAATTTGGGGTAGATCTGATTCGRAAGWTCTGGAGTAGTACGAAGAGAAACAAGAGCGRCTTTGCTTGAGTAAAGKTCTGGCCAGACCTGTTGGGAAAATAGGATACCAGGAAAGATGGGAACARCTCTCCCTTTTTCCTGGGCTGAAGGAGCGCTCTATCGGAAAAGAAAGGAGGAAGACCTGTTTTCYTGACTCCCAATAAGGARACAAGTGGGACCACTTGTCAGAATTGGTTGTGTAACRGCYCGTGATTYGCGGGGTGTGCTCCTAGGATCCCGGCTGGGGTCCCCACTAGGAAAATCTATAAGTATCTCAGCTTCAAAGTTGAGAGAGGTATGTCATTCTCTTGAGCATTCTTGCTTTCTTTCTGGAAAAYACCTCAAACGCTTATTGACTTAAGCATCGGAGAGGTTTCCACCGGAAAATCACYGGTGGTCCTTTCTAACTTGTGTTTGTGGTGCAGATCAGGCGGGTGTTCAAGGTTTTATGCGTTCTCAACCGTTGGCCATTTTTGGRCTGAAACACTTATATTTCTGCATATAGCAAGTTCTTTAATCTGCAGGTTTTTTAAGTGCTATCTGGTTCTGTGTCTGCATGTTTATKTATTTTAAAAGCTATAAACAAAAACCAGCCCTGTTGATATTCTTTTCAACATTCCCTGTTATTTCTTTCTTTGCAGTTTGCATWAGAATTGTTTATTTTTGTTCGTCATGTAACTTACATTTTAACTTTGACTCCATTCATTTTTCAAATTATAATCCAGTCTTAAAGCTCTTACCCTTGTTGCAAATTGCAATCTCAATTTGTTTTTTTAATTTTTTGTTTCCTGGTTCTTGTTATAATACTTTWTAATGAAATACATTGGAAGTTAAATACTTTTTCCCCTGTYAACAATAACATTTATCTTTGATTCAGRTTGAATTGCAACCCTATTTGGATAAAAAGTCCCAGGRAATRATATTACACTACAACCGTCGGCATCACATGATGCCTGTCTTGACGAAAAAACAGATGCTAAATTCGTTCTTATGACCTTTGATGAGCCGAGCTGTGATGTTATTTGTTGAATGAGAGCTAAGACCAAGTGATCAATCTGTTGTCATCGGCTAAGCCGGTCGAACGAGTATAACAAACGACACAGTTACCTCCAACACAATCCGATAAACGGGTAGTCGAGAATGTCTTCTTTTTTAGTACTTGGAGTTAGTTTAGATACCAAGGATTATTTTCTGTCTAGTTCTTTTTCTGGAAATATTTGTTTATTAAAAAGGAAATACAACTGGAATGATTTATCGATTTTGTTGTGTTTACATGGCATTCTTGTAAAAAAAAAAAAGGGACCAGATTGTACTAGCAGCAGCAGAGAAGAAAAAGAAATGAAATATGTAGGTAGAAATGAAAAAGTGCACCTGCCTTTCATTTTTTTAAAATTTTTTTCCTACTTTCTAGAAGGTAATTTCAAGAACCGCTGTAAAATGTCCGTTCTGGAAACAGACTTTCTAAAAGGTATTTCTCAAGAACCGCCATAAATAGGTATTGTTCTACGGCGGTTTTAGAAACCGCCGTAAATTCGCACTTTTTAAGGCGGTTTTTAAACCGCCGTTATAATATCCTTAAAACCGCCGTAAATTCTCACTTTTTAAGGCGGTTTTGAAAACCGCCGTAAAAATTTACGGCGGTGGATACAAAGGCGGTTTTAAAACCGCCTTAAAATAAAAAAAAAAAAAACGTCTTAAAAAGTGATTTCTGTAGTAGTGTATTTTTTGTACAAAATGGGAAAGTGTTTGGAACTAGGAGGGTCGGATTGTTTTGGGGTGTGGAATCGTAGCTCGCGATCAAAAGGCCAGGTCTCAGTACTGTGAATGAAAAAGAATTTTCTTCGCCATTCAGGTACTTTGGACAGGGGATTTACCAGAAAGCGAGATTTTCCGGAGCGGGCAGAAAAGTAAAACGAGTTTTTTTGATATTTTATTTGAAAATAGAAGTGGAAAAAGACTGGATCAGGCTGAGTATTATAGTATTTACTTAATATAATATATCCCGCCATAAATTTCATGGAATTGGAGGACAATTGCAGAAGGGGAATTTTAAATACATTGGCTGTGTTGATGTAAAACTGATGTGGTGGAAATCTAAGTCCTGACCTAATCAGCTCATCAAAAAATGTAATATGATCTAGAGGAAATTTTAGGGAGTCTGATTGGAGAATGTTGGGTAAGACCATTTTGGCGGTCTCAGGTAGGTTGAGTGCTTTTTTTAAGGCTTCAAGTTTCTCCGGATCAGATAATATCCAATAGTTATGTTTAATTACCCTGGTCGCTTGGGGTAAGGAACTAGGTCGGCAATAGATGAGGAAGGTACCATAGTCACCGGGTTTTCTAGAAAGTGTTCGCAGTGTGATGTGGATGTATTGTTGGGTTTAGCTAGAGGAATGCCCTCTGGTATGTTCTCAATAGTTAAGGGGGCAGGAGAGGGGTCTTTTGGTATGTTCTCTGATACGGCTTGGGCGTCGGTGTAAGCCCTAGTCTGGGCCTCAAGTAAAGGCTAACTGGCGTCACCCTCTGGTTCATCGTATAGGCTGGGGGAAGGGAAAGAAGGTTGTTTTCGTCTTCTTTTAAGAATGTAAGGGTTTTCGGTAGGATTGGAATCGGGAGAGAGATCTCGATTTTGTGAAACAGGGTTGGAGGATGCTGAGTTCGTCATTAATTAAGAAGAGAAGAGCAGAAAATGCAACAATATTCAGCAGATGCAACAAATATCTAGTTTTGAATTAATTGCTGGAAAGGAGAGGTTCAGGAGACTTACTCATTTTGTTGTCGTGGGTGTCGGAGGTGAACGATGAGGTGCTGATAATTTCTGTAAACTGGAGGGAACGTGAGCTTTTTCACAGAGCCAAAATGATGATTGTATTTGTGTTTTTGGTAAAAGTGATGGGTATGCGGAGATGGAAGGGTTTTTGTGTGTTTTGGGCGGCGTGAAAAGCTGAAGTGACAGATTGGAGCGGGAATTTGGTAGGATTTTTTAGGAATGTTTTGGGTTTTTCATTTATAACCCAGTGCATTTAATATATTACGAGAAAACGGGGAGATGACACATGTCCGACATGTTGTCGGGGTGCATTTAATGAATCTTTAAAGAGACGTGATGGATAAGGGAAAAGGCGTGTCTTGACTTTTTGAACGCTCATGATGTTATTTCCTTTGATAGATGTACCTGATTACGACTATAGATCGCAGATGGATGGTTTTATGGTTTCAGGTCAGTGGGTGTGTTAGGTCGGCGAATATGGAATATGGGGACTCATAAATCGACCTCTTCTTCTAGGAGGAGCATTCTTCCTGGGGGCTGAACGAGCTGACTTTTCAGAGGTCGCGATTTGTGTAGTGAGCTTTTGTTGGGTGATCATTGTTATAGTTCGATATGTCGAGCTGGGTTATCTTGAACGATAGAATGATGTTTCGGTAAGTTAACAGGGTAATTTATCAATGATTTACGCTTATATCTTTCGTGGTTGTTGCATTCTTTAATCTTTTTACATATTATACCTGATCTCGTACCTCAATCAGCCAAAATATGGCGTACTAGCTGATACGACACTAAATATCCATGTATGATATATGTTGGTATTTATGGTAAGCGAACACATTTTTCGGAAGGAGCATTCCTTCTACGAAGTGGGCAAGCTAACTTATAGAGTAGCAACCTGGAGTATGAGGGTGAACTCTCATATAGGGTCGTGACCTCTTATGATTTTGTTGGTTTGGCGTTATCTGGTAGCTCGGCCATGGGCTTTATGAATATTAGGCCCGAATTAGCTAATGTGGATGGTATTGTGGGGTCCCGGCGGACTGTATTGAAAGAATCAAAGGCTCAGGCCTATTCTGGTAATTTAAGCGAAAGATCTATTATTTATGGGAACTTAGCATAGAGGAGAAATCTTAAATCTAAGTCGGTCATGTTATATATGGAATTATAGTGGGAGAAGGTAACCCTAACTTGGGGAATACTTCTCTTACCTATATAAAAGGGGTGCACACCTCTCTTTATTTTAGGTTGTTATCTATTACGATGTGGGCACTCAAAATATCTCTCGTACTATCTGACTTAAGCATCGGAGGACGGTCGTCGGGGCCGTCCACCGCCTTAGGTGAGGGTGTTATTTTGCAGGATCGATTAGGTCGTCAGGAGGCTTTTTGGAGATCAACCAGGTCTCTGTGACGCTATTACATCATTGTTCAGGTTGCTGATCTCATATTTGATATTTGAGATTAATAACTCATATTTTTGATAACCAATCTTTTTGATTTTATCACGCGAAAATTAGAATTTGAGACAGTTCGAGAACTCACCATATGTTCTGCTATATAATCTCATAATGACAAATTAGACATGAAAACCTGGCTCATAAAATTATTATTATTATTTTTTTTAAATATCAAAATTGAACTAAAACAAAGCACATAACTCGAGATGTAATCATGTAAGTAGTGTGAAAAAGAAAAGACCCATTTACTCGCCATTTCCAAACAAAGAAAAATTGTTTGACATGAAAATGGAACTTGTTGAGCCCAATGAGGGTACAAGTTTGAAAAGAGAGAAAATAGTCGGTGGTGGTGAGAAAGAAGAGACAAGGCATCTTTAGTTTAGTAAAAGTAATAGTATCAAATAAAGAGGCATAAAGAGATAAGGACTGTGGAAGAATTATAATTTATTTTTCTCTTATTCTTAAAAAAAAAAAAAAGGAAAAACCTTTTTTGGTGATCCCAAGAAAAGATTGTCATGCAATCTCGTGTTAAACATGACAGCCAGAGCAGAAACCTTTTGCCTTTTCTTTTTCCTTTTTTTTTTTTCCCTTCTGTGGAGATAAGAAATACAATCGATAATTAGCAACTTTATTTCTTTCATAGTTGGGTTTATGGTACTTATAATACTTGTGTGAATCATGTTTTATTTGTTAGTAAGATGATACTAGTTTTCAAAAGAAATGGTTAGGATAACGCCGTAACAGAAAATCTAGACGAGTATATTATAATGGCAAATACTTGTGTTAATGAATCATGACCCGTTAGGTCATCTGACTCGATACTATATGTATTCAGTTTTACACTGTGATATATTGGTTTTTTACTGTAAAATATTAGTTTTTCATAAATCTATGACCCGTACTATGATATATTGATTTTTGTACTGTAATATTTTTGTACTATGATGTATTGGTTTTTTATTATAATGTATTAATTTTTACACTATAATGTATTGGTGTGAAATTTTGGCCTAACGAGTGATCCGTTAGTCCGATCTAACAAAAGTGTTGCCCAAAGATAATTATTGCACAAGTGCTTAGGCCTATTTATTACGCGCACCTTGGTCCACCTTATTAGATAAACCTGTTAAAAATCTGTTATTATTCAGTTTTACGTGATGATATTTGATAATTATACGTGATGATATTTGGTAATTATATTTGATAATATGTGACAAAAAACTAGAATTTAGGGTTTATTTTTTTATTTTAGGGGTTAGTTTTCCATTTTAGGGTTTAGTTTAACTTTTAGAATTTAATTTTCCATTTTAAGGTTTAGTTTTTCATTTTTTATTTAATTTTCTATTTTAGAGTCCCAGTAAAAAACTATCATTCTACCAGTTATATGTGATTAATATGTGTCAATTATATGTGATGGTATGTATCAGTTATATGTGATAATATGATAAAAATTTAGGGTTTAGAGTTAGTTTCCATTTTTAGTGTTTAGTTTTTCGTTTTAAATTTATTTTTTCCATTTAGGATTTTAGATTTTAGATTTAGAATCTCAATTATTTGTGATGATATTTATCAGTTATATGTGATAATATGTATCAACTATATTTAATGATATATATCATTATATGCTCTGATAAATTAAATTATTGAGTGTAGTTTTTAAGGTGCAATCAGGTGTACAGTATAATCACTCGATGCTTGGAGTTAAGAACAATTGAAAATACAATAACTTACTTTTTTTAATTAAGTAGTTAAAAACTTAGAAATTTTTGGACAAACATAACTATATTGGAAACTATCAAGTTTAGAAGGAAGAAATGAGACAATATGTGATAAGTCCAAAAGTTGGGTTACCAAATATAAGGGGTACTAACCTCACAATAGAGATCAGCGACCTGAAGTAGATCCTGAATACGTCACAGCGACCTGTCAAACTCTCAATGAATCTCCTAGCGACCTTGCGGATCCTGCAAAACAGCGCCTCGGACAGGTCGGATTTCGAGCCCGTTAAGGCCCTCCGATACTTAAGTCAAAAGCAAGTTCAAAACACTCAATACTTCTACTGAACAACTCAATAATATGATAAAGCAAGATCAACATAGAGAATAAAGAGAGGTATGCACCTCCTTTTATAGAGACAAGAGAAGTATTCCCCAAGTCAAGGGTTACCTTCTCCTACCATAATTCCATAAATACAACAACTGACTTAAAATTAGGTTTCCTCCTGTATGTTAAGTTTCCATACATAACAAATCTCTTACCGTAATAGGCCTGGGCCCATTATTCCTTTCATTAACAATCCGTCGGGACCTCAAAATACCATCCATATTAGCCCATTCGGGCCTAATATTCACAAAGCCCATGATCGAGCTAAAAGACGACGCCCAACTAAAGACATAAGAGGTCGCAGCTCTATATGAGAACTCATCCTCATACTCCAGGTCGCTACTCCACAAACCAACTCGCTCGCTCTTCCACTGAAACCATTCAACTCGCTCACCTCCCAGAGGAACACCCTCTCCAGGAAATGAGGTCGCTTACCATAAATACACTCATATATCAAATAATATTACGTACGGACATTTTGGTCCGTATCAGCTAGCCCCCCATGTTCTACCTGATTGAGGCACGAAATCAGGTTGGACATGTAAACCAGAATCAAAAGAGCGCAACAACCATTAAAAACAAAAATAAAACATAAACACATAAATAAATCACTACTCCACTTTACCAAACCGTTTATTACAATCACACAACTCGACAAATCAAGCTGTAATACCAATCATCCCACTATAAATTACCAAGTATACCTGCGACCTGCAAAAGTTCAACTCACTGAGCTCGCTTCTTTTAAGATAACATGATCACCTCGCTATCAAACCTCAATTCTAGAATAACCCAACTCAACATACCGAGTTATAACATTAATCATCCCATAAGAATTTACCACATAAAACCGCGACCTCCAAAAGATCAGCTCGCTGAGCTCGCTCATCCTCCATGAAGACATACATGTGATTCCCAAGTTAAGTCCCCAGACTCCATACTTGACGACCTAAAACCATAAAGCCTTCCCTCCACGGCCTCAAGTTATAACCGAACACAATAATATAAGAAAATATAATCATATGCTTTTAAAAAGTCAAAACACCATAAGCCATTTACTCGACCTAAAACAGGTCGATCAAAAAATTATTTCATACCACAAACCATAATCATTACTTAAGCATCACCTACTTAAGCATCACCTTATAACCATAACAATTTCATTAGCTCGCCAAGACCTCATACCATAATCCATAACAACCCATCAAGGCCCAAGATTGCGTTAACCATAAAGGCATAGAAACCTATAAAACCATAAACCATATCGACATCATCGACCTAAAATAGGTCGGCCAATAAACCATTGCACCCACAAATCATCACTAATCTAATAAAAGCATCACCAACCTAATAAAAGGATTAGCCCATAACACACTCATAAAATATATACCGAATTAAGCAAAAACCATATCCAACTCGCTTATGTAGTCCCCCAAGTTAATACAATCAAGTAGTTCAACCAGATTATCCACAAAAAGTAAATGTCAAATAAGCAAGCAAGCCCCCCATATGCTAACCAAATAAACAAACCAAACCAAACCAATCAAGTAAACCGTACTCAACCAAATAAACTCGCTAACCCTGACCCACACATAGGTCGCACAAATTCGTAATCAATCACACTCTTACTCCATACCCTCATAAGACCATGAGATTCAAAACCATGACTTATACACAATCCAATAGAGCTAAATTCGGCTCGCATATAAAACATATTAGCTCGCACAGAAACAACCATCCATAACACAACACAATAGCCCGAAAAAGATATGTAAATTAGACATACTCTTCCCAAATCATAAGTAAAAAATCATAACCACTTAACCATAAATCATCAATATTGCTCGCCAAACACAACTCTCAAAACACAAAAACACAACTCTCAAAACACAAACTCCGTACGAGAGAAGTGCCCTCCGGTCCGGAGTTACCTTCTCTCGCCATAAACTTCACAACTTCTCATCATAAAAACACAACTTCTCAACACTACCTCTCATCACAAACACAACTTCAACACAACTTCTCATTACAAAAACACAACTTCTCAACACAACTTCACATCACAAAAACACAACTTTCACTACGGGAGAGGTGCCCTCTGAACAAGAGTTACCCTCGCCCTACATCGCCGACCTAAAAGAAGCGTCAGCCCACTAAAACAGCAACTTCACGACGAGAGAGGTGCCCTCCACACAAGAGTTACCCTCTCTCTCCATCGCCGACCTAAAAGAAGCGTCAGCCCACTGAAACAAACACTTTCACTGTGGGAGAGGTGCCCTCCAACACAAGAGTTACCCTCTCCCATCTTCRCCGACCTAAAACAAGCGTCAGCCCACTGAAACAAACACTTTCACTGCGGGAGAGGTGCCCTCCAACACAAGAGTTACCCTCTCCCCAGTTCGCTAACCTAAAACAAGCGTCGGGATTTAGCCATCATCGACCTAATGAGAGAGTCGGAATTGAACCATCATCGACCTAATGAGAGCGTCGGAATTGAACCATCATCGACCTAATGAGAGCGTCGGAATTGAACCATCATCGACCTAATGAGAGCGTCGGAGTTGAACCATCATCGACCTAATGAAAGCGTCGGAATTTAACCATAAAACCTGTAAAATCTCTGACGTTGAGGTTTAAACATTTTCATAACCATAAAGCCATACCTTGTTCTACATAAAGAGGTCGCATAAGACCGTAAGGAGGTCACGGAGACCGTAACGAGTTAATTATATGTATTCTCCGTAACTCTTCTTGAATATCCAACTACGCGACCTTTTTGTTATTAAGTGGCATAATTCCCCGATCTCCTTTTTGTCAATGTCTGAACGCGCGACCTGGTACATAGCCTTAAACATTGACGACCTCTTCACATGGTTTACTCATCTCCGAGTTACATGTCGGGCAACCCACATATTAATCCTAACTTAATACGAACTAAACAGGTCCTGCACCCAAATCCGTTAGCATAATCATAGAAAATATCATTCGAATATCGCAACCTTACTTGCGCCCATAACATGTTAATCAAACATTTTGCAAATCAAATATTTCCCTTTCTCACAACCACAACTATCGTATCACCCTTAATCCACATAGGATCATATAATCATAACCACAAATATTATATCACCATTAAGCCATGTAGGATCAAACAAAACTGACATGGAGGTTTCAGCACACATATACCAACTTTGAAGATTTAACTGCTTTGATTGGTAATAAATTAAAGAACAAACTATACATGAATGGAAATACCCTCAAGTCTAGTTTCCAACACAAAAATCGGATCTCAAAAAGGATCATCCAACAGTGAGTTATGACCATTTTACTGGAGTGTGGTAGTGCAGTATTTTCATACGGGAATGTGCAAGAATAAGCAATTCTTAGTGTGTTTTCATGATCTTACTCATTCAAATACCTTGAGAGTTGATAAAAACTTAATCTTTAGTCAAAAGTCATCTTGCTTATCTCTAAAAATATAAGCATATCCTCCTAACCATATAAAATCAAATAAAGACTCCTCAACCAAGTGTTAAACCACATGAATCCATCTTCCACTTTCAACGAAAACATTAGTAGCACATTAACCCAAATATATCCAAGAACTCAAATACCCTTAAAGCCTCAAGCATAATTATCCTACTAATTATAAATTTTAAGCCTCATCCAAACTCATAGTTAATTGAATGACACCAAAAGAAGTTGAATGTCACACGCACATACAATCGAACCCATACAATCAAGCAAATGTGCTAACATGTATAAAAGATACATCCACCAAACCAAATAATAGAAAACTTATATTTTCCTATGAATGCCTCCAGGCCCATTCACCTCATTAAACCAACATAGGGGTTTCCCAATTATATTCCGCAGCTATAAACCTTGTACCTCCCTGTTCACCGCAACCTCATCGATAGTTATCATTTAAGCATCGCAACCTTTATTCGCGTCCACAATTATGAAATTAACCTGTTACAAAAGAACTCACCAAAGAAATCAAGCTCATCAAGCCTTCTCCGATCTTATAAAATCAATGAGTACCACCATCAATTCGTTAGGATTCGCATACTCACATCCTCATGCAAAATCAACTAAATAATAGAAGAGCCCATTACCAGATACTAGAATCAATTCATCAAATAATTGGTGGATTTCAAATAAACATGATAATAATGACCCTAGCATGTAAACACACAATTCTTATGTAGACCCTCCACATAATTAATTGTTATCAATCACATAACTATATCAACGCTTCAACAATCCTGAATAGAAATTTAAATTAAAAACCTGACTAATAAATAAGTCCCAACTAGCAATAATTAATCAAAGTATAATAATTAAGGGAATTAAGGGCCCAATTAAAGAACAATGAATCAATGAATCCATAAGTAATACCATCCCTCACGTAGGCCCATGTCATGAGTATGTATGCGATAATCCACTACATAATTACCACTCTTAACATCAAGCACTTGTGCTATCAATTTATTCAAAAGGTAAAATATGTAACCACCCCAATCTWGCATAAGTCCCCTGTTCCTTTCCTCTGCTTTCCAAAATAGGTTATCCATTAGGAATGCGTGAGCCATAAATCAAAAATAAGTAAACTCCTGTCTCATCATTATCAAAACATATTACGGTAATAAGTAACATCCACAACCATATAACAATACCCCAATTTGCAATAATTACAGGAGCGTAACAGTAATATATTGGGCACAAAGATTAAGATTTAAACATCTCATAGATACATATAATTAGACATGCGTTTTTAACACCAAAGAGTGAAATAAGTAGGTTAATATATGACATCATATCACATCAGATTTGCGGATCAA
Organism: Phtheirospermum japonicum; assembly: GCA_014905375.1. Taxonomy (NCBI): domain Eukaryota; kingdom Viridiplantae; phylum Streptophyta; class Magnoliopsida; order Lamiales; family Orobanchaceae; genus Phtheirospermum; species Phtheirospermum japonicum. The sequence goes on along the minus strand of BMAC01000221.1, from coordinate 1,006,748 downwards.
ATAGACTCCCAATTGTACAAAACTTAGGAATAAAAAAACCCAGAGTTTATAATCCAACCTTGATCTCAATACAAACGCGTAGCCTGTATATATATTTTTATTTTTTTTTATAAACAGAGCGTTTATCCAACAAATAAGTCCGCACATCGATCAGTACACATAACTTGTATTTAAGGAACAATTGGATTACACAATAATAGGATCAACCCCCTATTAATATTACTCCCCAGCCGCATGCTCTTTTTTTTTTTATCCTCATGGAACTCTCATGGTTTTAAATATATGTTGTTAATACAACTCAATAATTAAACCATAAGTATACCCCCATGTAAATCAAGTCAATAAGCAAGTATTCCATATGACAACCAAATCAATCAATCAAACCATACCAAAATCCTTTAAACACATCACAATTGTCACCTATTACCAATGTATATGACCCCAACTTGTATATCCTCGATTTTATAAAATAAAATAAATACTTATCTTTCTTTTTGGTAATTTTGTTGCGTTTGATTCATGCGCGACCTCCTCGCCTCAGATTCGATCAACAAAACGAATCGACCTTGAATATTTGGACACGCGACCTCATCGCGTTTGTTTGCATTGACCATTCTCGGGTTAAGGTCCAGGCAACACATAGAGTAACCATCAAAAACCAATATTAATACAAATTCAACAAATAGACCTTACTCAGTCCGTTAGTATATGATCATAAAAATAATCAATAAATAAAACGCAAGCATCACAACCCTTACCCGTGCTCACAAATCTTCATAACCTGGTCTTCACCACTATTCATATTTAACCACTATATATCGTACATATTATATCCGAAATTCAACTTCATCCAATCGGTTAGATTGCGCATAATTTAATTTTTAAAAGAAACTAGACAAACAGTTTTTGGGAAACAGGATCAGCCCTATTCAGAATTCGTTATTAAATTTTTACGAACTCATATTCAAATCTCCACCATTCATATTGAACTTCAATATGTTAAGAACAACATATCGAATCTTTGTCTTGATCCAATAGTTTTATTATGCACAATCGAATTTTGAAAAACACTGCGCAGAATTCTCTGAAAATAAAATCTGCTTCACTCAAGAATTCGTATATGTTCCCTTACACCTCAAACTCCGATCTCCACCGTTCAAAACGTAATAAAAAGGGTCCTCAAGGTTTTGTAGAAACTTTAACATGATCCAACGGTTGAATCTTTAGAAAACGATTTTTCAAATTTATAGCGCAGGCAGATTTTATACCTACGAAAATTGTGCATCTCACGTCTTTCGCTCAAGGACTCGATGTCCTCTTTCCCACAGACGGCGCCAATTTGATAAGTCCAAAATTTGGGTTACCAAACATAGGGGGTACTAACCGCACAATAGAGATCAGAGACCTGAAATAGATCCCGAATACGTCACAGCGACCTGCCAAGCTCTCAATGAATCTCCTAGCGACCTTGCGGATCCTGCAAAACAGCGCCTCAGACGGGTCAGATTTTGAGCCCGTTAAGGCCCTCCGATACTTAATTCAAAATCAAGTTCAAAACACTCAATACTTCTACTGACCAACTCAATAATATGATAAAGCAAGATTAACATAGAGAATAAAGAGAGGTATGCACCTCCTTTTACAGAGACAAGAGAAGTATTCCCCAAGTCAAGGGTTACCTTCTCCTACCATAATTTCATAAATACAACAACTGACTTAAAATTAGGATTCCTCCTGTATGTTAAGTTCCCATACATAACAAATTTCTTATCGTAATAGGCCTGGGCCCATTATTCCTTTCATACAGTCCGTCGGGACCTCAAAATACCATCCATATTAGCCCATTCGGGCCTAATATTCACAAAGCCCATGACCGAGCTAAAAGACGATGCCCAACTAAAGACATAAGAGGTCGCAGCCCTATATGAGAACTCATCCTCATACTCCAGGTCGCTACTCTACAAACCAACTCGCTCGCTCTTCCACTGAAACCATTCAACTCGCTCACCTCCCAGAGGAACACCCTTTCCAGGAAATGAGGTCGCTTACCATAAATACACTCATATATCAAATAATATTACGTACGGACATTTTGGTCCGTATCAATATGCTTTATAAATGCAGATTGAATGAGATGTTTGATTTCGAGTCTAATGATTTCAACTGAAAGGTGCTTTAATGTTCGTTGTTTGACCAAAACACGAACAAGGCTTTGGAAAACACGTCTCTTGGCTTTAGCTAATAGTTATTGTATTACATTTTAATTCTCACATTATGTCCATTTTGGTCCTGATCTATATCTTGACTTATAAGTGTTTCATATTATATATATATATA
>BMAC01000221.1:984081-1003769 GCA_014905375.1 Phtheirospermum japonicum | reverse complement strand
TATATATATATATATATATATATATATATATATTCAAATGATCTAATTTTTTTAATATTGATTTAGGGTATTCATTCTAATTATGTCAAGGAAACTCGTACATAATAAAAAAAAATCATCATTAATATTAAATATTATTTATGAGATCAATTCAAATAAAAAAGTATTAAATCGTAATAATATTTGATAGATAACATGTTGATAGCCAACAAAATGAATACTGAATTATGTTGTAATTTTTATATAATTTAATTTAAAAAGTTGTCAAATTACTTTTGAGAAAAAGTGACAAATTTGATATTATTGGACTCACAATAAAAAAACTAACAAAAAAATAAAATAAAATAATAAAAACTAAAATAACATAAGAGTGATTATATATATATATATATATATATATATATATATATATATTAATATGACTTGTTATTTTTAATATTAATTAGGATACTTTATCCTAATTATATTAAGTGAATTCCTATATAATTAAAAAAAAAAACTAATCCTATGTGACTTTTTTTCTCTCTTACATGGTTTTTTTTTATTGTTTCACTTATCCTAATTATGTTAAGAAGACTCCTACATAATTATTATAGGAAACTAATACTAGGTGGCTTTTTAATTAAAAAAGAAACCAAATCATAATTAATATTAAATAAGGTATCTATCATAATTATGTTAAAAAAATTCCTACATAACTAAAAAAAGAAAATAACCTTACATGGCATTTACGTGGCATTTTTTCTCTTTCCTACTCATCTTTTTTTCTCTCTCCAGACCTCTTTATATATATATATATATATATATATATTATATAGTTAAAGTATCAAGAGTTTAGTTAAAAGTAACATAATTTGAGTTAAAGTATCATAATATTATGTATAAATATTGTATATTTTACCCTTATACCGAGTATCAAAAATTATTATAAAAGTATAACAAATTTATTTAAAAATATCACAACTTTAGTTAATAGTATTACATAGTATAATTTATGTAAAAGTATCACATTTTTTAGGTGCATATACAATATATTATAGGTCTTTATCGAATATTACAAAATGCAGTAAAAGTATTAGAAAATATGTGTGCATTTACTATTGTGATACGTGATCAGATTTTTGTGATATTTTAAATTATCTAGGTGTAATAGACATAGATATAAGAAAAAAATAAATTATAGATAATGATAGTTTAACTATTTTGTAATATTTTAATGATATTTTAATTTTTTTAAGACATAAAAATATAAAATATGTTACTTTTACTTTATTTTGTGATACTTTTAGTCGAATCTTTGATACTTTAAAATAATTATGTGATACTTTTAGCTGAACTTTTAGGTGAATTTGTAATATTTTTAACTAATTTTGTAATATTAAAATGGGTAGGTTCTAACTTTTTTTCCGGCAATTTTTTTTTCTGTTGTTATTTAATTTGGAATTGATAGTTTTGTAGAGTGGAATGAGAGGAGATGAGATGTAGTGATGGATCGAAGTTAGACCTGGTGATAGATCGAAGGTCAAAATTGATAATTTTGTGATTTTGACCTCAAATCTACGGTGAATAGAGTATTAGATCGTAAATCTAATTTTGAATCTGAAATGAGAGAGACAAGACACTCCCAACTATATACAACTTTTAAGAAAAAATATTGCCGATGACCGACGGCGGGGTGGCCGGTGGCGGCCAGCAAGCTGTCGGTGTCCGACGGTGAAGGTAGCACACTTGTATGTGTGGGTGTGTTCTTGTGTGAGATATAAATAAACAATTAATGTTTTTTATTTATTAAATGAATGAGTTGGGAGGGTCAGATGAATTGGGGAGTATCAACTAATAAATTTGATAAAAGTGGTCTTATAGAATGAAACCAATATGACATAAAACCTACTCATATCATAGAAATTTCATGACTTTTGTCTTTATTTTATAAACTAACTACACTTATCATGTCTCGCTAATCAACTAAAGAAAATGATATAATTATATTTTATGATATAATTATATTTTAAGGATGATAATCGATCGACAGACGACATAGGTGTGAATAACAAAATAAGGACAAAAATCAAAACAATAAACATATAACTTATAAATTAAAACAATATTATTATTCATGCAAGTAAATCATACCTCGGTAATGGTTTTATGATTACCTTTTTTGCGTTTATCAAAGGAAAATGCAATATCAAATGTCGTGACATCACCTCAAATAAGTTTTTAACTAGAGACCGCATATTACATGGACTTACAATATACACACACCAAGTTAAAACATCCTAATTCTGAGGGTAGACGCTCGAAACATAGAGAATTAAAATATAAAAATGTTGACGTGTGTGGGCAATCCAAAGTATCCTCTTTAAATACTTTTGTTCATCAGGGTAATTGGTTCATAGAATATCAACCAACACATTGTCTTTTTTAATTGACTTCAGCCTATAAATGTTGACACGAGAGGTGGTTAATTATACGCCACTATTGATGGTGAGAATTAACTAATGGTGGGGATGTGTAAGAAGTTCTTCCAAAACTGAGTGTAGTTTTCAGTTTGATGTAGCAAATTCCCTACCTTGATTCTGCCAACACAGTGTAACAAAGTCTTGTGTCGTTATCTACATTTGTCTCCCATTAGTTTCCCCTTTTATCACTACGCAAGCACACATGCTGCTTTTGACTCGAGAATCCATGAATTATTAAAACTTTGAGTCCGTTTGTTGAGCATATTAAAATCAATTTTTATATGTGAACCTTATGCACATTGTATTGTTGATGTGATTAAAGAAATTGGGCTACAAAAAATTTAGATCGAATCGTCCCAAACTCTCTTCTTGAACCAAATTGTCTTGCAGAAAAATCAAGTCAGGTAGCCATAATATAGACTCTCCGACGGTCAAGTCAATAACCTATAAGTTGGATAAAAATGAGAGCAAGAAATAGTATGAATAATCAACTAAGGTTTAAAACAAGGTCATAGTCTTTTTATATCAATATTAGAGACATATTACCCAAGTTAGAACTTCAGTCTCCTTATGACCATTAAATTTCATAATTAGGTAATCATCCTCATGTATGGTTTTTATTTCCTTATTCTCGTATCACCCATATAAGAGTGTGTATTACCATAAAATTACTATACAAATATCTAGAACCTTCCACCTCGCTCAACCTCACCTGATAGGTCGACGACCTATCCAGGACCATTTACCCTTCGTATAGACTCATTATTAGCAAACTGGGCTCCTTGCCAACCTAAGCCCATTGTCGAGATCGAGCTTCCCATGGAACCGACCCAACTATCAGCTTTCTGCATATAAAAGTTGAGCTCAATATCACATGTTATATATCAGCTAGTCCCCACATTACACTTGATTGAGGTAGGAAATCAAGTATTATAAAAAAATATGAGACATTTATTAGAAAGAGCAATGGTCACACGCACGTACAAAAAGGTTTCTTGTCTCTACCATAGCTATCAGACAATTCGAACGTTTACATTTAAGAGATATACCATCATTATGTCCACAAGACAAGTGTCTTTACCCTTACCACAAATAACTTTACTTTTAAACCAATGGGTCCACAAATGAAAGGGCCCATACCCTTTCAACTCTAACAACATTGACTCATTTTTACTCTTTCAAATTTGAAAACTACTGGTATCAATACTGTAGCCCCTCTTTCACCATTGACGCCTCTCGAAGCTCCTGATACCAGAATTTCTTATTCATTTTCCCTTCCATCTCAATATCTGCAAACATGGGTAAGCTTCTCTTGAATCATACCGAATTTCAATTTTGGTATTGCTTTCCCAAGCTTCATTGTACTAGATATTAAATAGAAATTTTATAAACTCCCCTTAATTTATGAATCTCTCTCTCTCTCTCTCTCTCTCTCTCTCTCTCTCTCTCTCTCTCAGCGTCCTCATCTAGTACTATCCCAAAACCCTAGTGGTAGCGACATCTTAGAAATCTCCAATAACTCAGAGTCTATCTCCCTCGAAGTGACCTTGGTTCTTAAAAACAAAGGAAAAACCTCAATCCATCCTAGGTCTAGACTGATTAGATGAAACGGAGGACCATATTGACTGGAGCTAGCTGCAAGAACACACCTTTCTTCAAAAACAAGCTCTTTTATCTGGCCACCCCACCCCCACCCACCCCACACACATCCCTTTTATTTCCCTCTAGCGAATCCCCCCAAAACCGAATTTCTTAGCTCCCAATCTCGTCACTATAGTACCCTAAGAAGTGCAGGCACACCTTCCACCTTTCTAAGGAAACTAGGAAAACCATAGGCAACCCATAGCTATTACTTGACCTTGAGTTGTTACCCACCTTCGTTAAGAACCTATATCTCACAGACTGCATAAAATTTGTTCTACCCATTGCCTTAACAAATTGTGTTGATTGACCTCCTACTGACCATGTCACTATCTTTGAGGATTTCATTGACGTAGAAACTAGTTTCCCTGTTCATGACTTCTTTGTTAGTCTCTTACATAAATATAATTTCCCCTTACTACAATTATCCCCATTCGCCTTATGATAGGTTATTTCATACTTTGTTTTTACTACAAAACAGAACCCGGCGTGGAATTTTTCTATTTTTGTTGCATTTTGAAACTACAATAGGGAACATTTTACCTTTTTGCTCACAACAAAACCCACTTCCTTTGGAACCCCCACTCTAAAGTAGTAGAATGACGAGCCAAATTCTTCTTCCTAAAATCCTCTCAACCTTTGCCTTTCCTCAACGATTATCGTAATACCACCCCCATGCTTTTAAAAATTACAGTGACCTACCCTACCCCATCCAACCAAGATAGGTATAAAGAGTATATAATTAAATAGAACAAGTAACCCTTGGATGTGGTAAAACTCACCAACTCATTTTGTGTACTCACTCACGTTGGTCTGGGTAGACGATCTTTTTCCCCCATGTCCGAGTCTGACTTTAGTATGCTTTCACAAATACATAAACATGCTCATTAGATCAACTAAATATATTATATGTACACCTGATACAAGTTTTATGCAATAAAGAGTTTTATCTTCAAGTGTGAGTTCAATCAAGAGGATGATGCCACCCCTTACAAACCTACAGACCATATCACCTCTAGGACAGCAGACCTGGTTGCCCCTTCTTCAATCACTGAAAAAAAGGTGGTAGAGGATGTAGTTAAGGTGACCTCGATAAAGAGAAAGCGAGGACACAAAGGGAGTTCCATCCATACTCCTAAACCAACCAGCTTATCTGCTCCTCTTGGGCTTATTCAGAACATAAGCATATGACCTACATTTTCCCAACTTTCTGCACCACCTGTCCATCAGAAGAAATTAAGAAGACACCATGCAACTGATGCATCAAGCTCAAATCCTTCCATCATGCCTGACGGCCTCATAAGCTGCAACGACCTCAATAAACTCTTTCCCTACCTACAAAATCAAGTGCACCCGACTGACCAAGTGTTACTCCAGGCTTCAGAGACTCTCAACAAATAGCCATGGTATCACAACATCTTGCCCATGTAATGGCAATTCTCATATCTCCTTTTATTTAACATTTTCCAAACTCACATATACACATACTTCCTTATCCACATAGGTTATACCAAACTTCATCTCCACAGTAGGAAAAGTCCTAGACAAATCCCTAAAAGAAGAAAAGGTAATTGGATGGAAAGACTGTGCCACTCAACTCACGAGAAAGCCAAAGTTCTCTCACTGACCCAAAGTCAAGTGGGAAAAGCCCAGCAGAACCTGAGAACGCTTCAAGAGGAATGTGAGGTAGTGGAGGCCAAGAAAGCCTTGTTGGAGACCCATCTAGCTTAATCGGCGGCAAAAATGACCTCACTAAAAGCTGAGCTAGCACAATTAAAAGGGGAGATGTTGAACATAGAGAAACAAGCTCGTGATGAAGGAATAGAAGTAGGTCGTTGCACCTTCCAGGGTAGAGAGGTTGGATACAAGTTCATAAAAGCCTATTGTATTGACGTGCTAGTAGCTTATTGCTCCTATACAAGCTTCCTTAGAAAGGCCCGGACCAGGAGAAAACTTTAAACTAGATTTTGACAGGGTCACAACATAATTTTGGGCAGTGGGAAATACGTTCCAACACAGCTTTACAGAATTCAAATAGAACCTTCTCCAATTCACCTGTTGGAAAGGGGACATCAATCAACCCAGGCGGCAGATTAGTGGGAGGGAATCCTTGCCAACACAATATACTTGGTAGGACAATCATCCGAGATCATTATCCCCCCTTTATTATTTAATACCAACTCCTAGAACTGTTCCCTTAGCCCTTGCAACAACTCCTTTAGCCCCTACAACTACTCCTTTAGCCCCTGCAAACTCTAGGCCAAACCTCAAAAACTATTATTTTTAAGAACCTGCACCATCACATTTCAACATGTACTAAAACTATTTTGATTATTTCCATGTGGGTTTTCATTATTATTTTAATTTAATTTTTATGCTTAACTCCTACATATCCATAATATTTTCATCTCTCATAAAATCACAACACTACCCCCTTATCCATTGTGCAAAAAGAGAATACCTAAATCAAGTATAACATAAAGGTATAACACATAAACATAAAAATAAATCCAACATTAACCTTCCCCACAAGACCTCATAATTATAATATATTATCCAAAACAACTACCACATTCCAATGCATAATGAACACCCACAAAGGATCTTTCAAGTGCATTCACAAGCAATACCAAAACAAAAACCAGAATGCCTTGTCGTTGAGATAAACAATAGTTCAACCACACAGTTCTAATATAAATTGTTGAGCTATCATATCAGCGAACAAACACCATTCCAACACCCATAAACCATAATATCTCAAATATAACCAAGCATCAGGTCATAACTATTCCTTCCATATCCACCCATACTCCAACCTAACTAGGCATCGGGCCATAGCCATAAATCATAAACAACCATAAACCATATCATCTTCAACCTAACCAAGTGTCGGACCATAACCATAAACCATAAGAAAATATAAACCATAAACCTCACCATCTCCGACCTAACCAAGCATTAGACCATAACCATAAACCATATACCATATCATCTCCGACCTAACCAAGCATCAGACCATTACCATAACTATAAAACTTATCATCTCCGATCTCACCAAGCGTTAGAACATGACCATAAACTATACCATCCCAACCTAATCGAGCGTCAGAACACAACCATAAACCATAAACTATACCACCTCTAACCAAAAATAATGACGATGTATTTTCTTCAAAAATATCATTTTTAAAAGTATAAACGCAAAAGCAAAAAATCATTTTTCTACACCTTTTTTACATTTAATCCTCTTGTTTCGATCAATTATCCTTACATGGGAAAATATTTCACTCAATCACAAAAGTGTATGATATGGGACATGTATACTCTCATATCATATCGATGCATGAACTCTGACATAAGCTTGCAAGTCTTCTATCTCCCCATACAAGGTGTGTTCGAAAGGCAAGAATCATAATACATCTGTGTTTAGGCTGTAATGTAGGCTCTTTGTCAAATATAAAATATTTTTATAAGTGACTATAAATATGAACAAATGTACAAGAATACCAAAATTATCCTAACAACTAAGGCTTGTATCTTTTATGCTTCACCTTAACCCAAGAAGCCTAAAATTCTGTAGTACTACCATCCAAAAACATGTTTTTAGCCTTTAAGTAGGCTTTCGACCAACCCAAAAATCACTATCTTATTATTTTCACTTGAAACATTTGAAATTGCCTCTTACTTACTAATTAAAAGATTAAAAAAAAAAAGTAGCCTTTAAGCATGGATTTAAAGAAAAATTCTATTGTCAACATTTTTTTTTTTTTTTTTTTGGGAACATGACATTGACTAAAATTACAAAAATAAAATTCAAATCCCTGCACCCCAATAATCATTCCAATATACAACAAAAGATTTTTCAACTCTCAACTCACAATAATAATAAAAATTCATAAGATTTCTCGAGAGCATATGATAAGATCGTGGCTAACAAAGAATGTGTAAAATGAGGCTCACCGGGTTTGACTATGGATAATTTTATTTAGTATTTTTTATATATGGATATGGCTGGAATCGGGTTTTCAAAAATTTGCAAATCATAGCAAGTTCTAAAGAGATACATACAGGATAGAAAAGCACACAAGGTTTCTCACAAGACATATCATTTTTCAAAACAAGAAGTCAAGGTTTTCCGTTCAAAGTGTAGCAATAATATTCAAGCATGCGTTTTGTAAAATATAAGTAGTTTTTGAAAATCAACTCATCCTTAGCACGTCATCAACTATTTCACAAAAAGTCCATACAAATGCACATTCCATCAAATGAATCAAATATTATTACCCAAATTTCCACAACTCCCATTTTATTTCAAATAAGGCAATTAAGCGTGCAAATAAAAAGAAAAATTAAATAAAATAAGAACTTATGCGGTTCCATATGTGTTGCAGAATAATAATACATGACAAAAATAAACCGCACTTCCTTCCCCCAAACTTAATTGCTACTATATAGTAATAAATTTGAAAAAGAAAGAAGTTCGTTTACATTGGTTGTGACTCAACAATTATATGGCGAGTTGGATGGGTAGTGACTCGGTGTAGACTCCCATTTGGAGGGATTGCCTCCTCATCAACTTTTATAGGGATTGCTTCATGGTTGGTTCGATGCACACATCGAAGCTATTTTCGTTATTGTTGGGTTTCCTCCTAATTAGAGCTTAATTTAACATCTTTATCTAGACGCTTTCTTTCTTTAAGAGATTGTTTTACAACCTGAAATACAATAAACCGAAGCTCCAATTAAGAACAAATTGTAACCAATGTTTAGATTAAAACTAATTTATTAATTACATTATTCTCAATTTCCAGTCAATTGGTCCCCGACAACGATGCCAAAATCTTGACCGCTCTTTATTTTAGTGTGTCAAGTAAGGTCAATTTACACAAGGACCAAGTTTCAGAAATTTACTAGTAATATTATTAAATGAATTAATTTTATCTAAAGGAATGTAAAAGATGATTTTGGTTTTGTCATTATGAACAACGAATATAAAATAAACTAATTAATCTAATTTATCAAGAACAATAACAAAAGTAAGAAGAGATGTATTCAAATAATAACGAAGGTATTCTGGGGTGTAGAATTTTAATGAACTTTCATATTTAATCACTCGAGTATTGTTGTGATTCTATTTACTATAAATCAGTCACCATTTTAATTTAATCCTTATCTCAAAGTGACTAAACCGTAGATTCTAAATGTGAGACATATTATCAAGATCACATTTAGAACTCCAATAAAATTTAAAGATTTATATGACTTCAATACTAATCTCAAACCTCCCGGTCTTGTGATTAGAATGTTTCATGTTTAAAAGCCTAATTGATAAAACTGATCTCTCGAATTATGGTTCATCAAATATAGTAGTTATGAACAGTTATCAATTTATCACAACTCTAGAAGCACAAATTGTTGTTAATCAAATATGCAACGACGAGTTACAAAGACAAAAATAATAAGTGGATCATACTCTAATTTAAAACCTTTTAAACCTACCAAGCATTGTTCGAATAAATTTAATATATACTAATCACAAATATAGTTTAACCCTTCTCTCGAAGTGATTAAACCGTGGTTCTAAATGCGAGATGGTTTGTTAATTGCAATTAGAACTCCAAGAAGTTTAAGAGATTTCAACAAAACTCTAATATTAAATCTATTGATCTTATTGATTAGAGTATTTTGAATTCATAGTTATATTAACAAACTTCATCTCTCGATTTATGATTCATTAAAACTAATAAGCATAAAATGTTTGTCAGGCACCTATGCATATATATAAATCAAGAATTGGAAATATTGAAAGGACCAAATGCTTGATTTAAATAAAACTTCGAAACACTAATCGTTCATTATTTACCAAATCCCATAATACAATGAAATTAGCAAGACATAATTAAACAATCATCTAGACATATCATCAAACACATAATATTCATAAATAAAAATAAGAAAGTATAAACCATAGGATAATTGTGGATCCTTTGATCTAACCGTTCTTCTTATTTCTCCTTCAAATCTCCTTAAATCTCTCTATCTCACACTTTGGTGTATTTTTGGTGGTGTATGATGGTTCACAAGATGGAAGATGTTTTTGGCCAGCTTCTTGGACATCCTTTTATAATACAAAATGAACCCCAGCATTTAAACCTAATTTTGTAACGTCTTTTAACTTTTTTGGACCATTAACGACCTAGTTATTGACCGTTAATCGGGTGGCTAATGGTCTTTTGGGCTCCATTGACCTTATGGACTCTACTTTTCACTTTCTTCAGTACATTTTATCATTCTTTATACTCTTTAAGCTTAATCCATCCAAATGACTACATAATCCTATAAAAATAACATAAAACGACCAAACATGTAATAACATCCAAATAAAAGAAATTAAAGTAAAAAAGACAAAAGCGTACAAATAGTAGTTGAAACCTTATTTAATAAGTCCCAATATGTATAAAAATATGTGTTATCAAATACCCCCAAACTTAAAAGTTTTTTCGTCCTTGAAAAAACAAAAGATAAGAAATAAATGCAAGTGTGAACATATCAAAAATGATGACGATGTATTTTCCTCACAAGTATCATTTTTAAAGTATAAATACAAATGCAAGAAATAAATTTCTATACCCTTTTTATATTTAATCCTCTTGTTAATGAAATTTAAATGGGAAAGTATTTTGCTCAATCGCACAAGTGTATAATATGGGACATGTATACTCTCAAATCATATCAATGCATGAACTCTAACATAAGCTTGTAAATCATCTATCTCCCCATACGAGGTGTGTTCAAAAGACAAGAATCATAAAACGTCTTTATTTAGGTTGTAATGTAGGCTCTTTGGTTAGGTATAGAATACTTGAATAAGTGGCTATAAATATGAACAAACGTACAAGAACACCCTGATTAACAAATGAGCCTTGAAGATTTTTTTGCTTTACCTTAACCCAAGAACCCAAAGATTTTGTATTGCTAAGCCTTTATAAAAAGGCTCTCAACCAAAAACCTTTTTTTTAGCCTTTAACAAACTTTTGAAAACCCACAAACCACTATCTTATTAAATTTACTTGAAAATTCTGAAATTACTTCTTATTTACTAACTAAAAGATAAAAAGTAACCTTTAAGAATATGATTTAAAGAAAAATTCCTATCGTCAACTTTTTTTTTTAAACTTGAAAAATACTAAAATAAAAAATATAAAAGTTAAATCACTGCACCCCAAGAGTCATTCCAATCTACTCGAACACAAAGATTTTTCAACTCTCAACTCACAATAATAAAAAATTTCATAAGATTTCTCGAGAGCATGTGATAAGCTCTTAGAGCCAGTCGAATGGGGTAAAATGAGGCTCAACGTGGTTGACTATGGATAATTTTATTTATTAGATTTTATATATGGATATGGCCGGAATTGGGTTTTCAAAAATTCACAAACCATAGCAATTTCTAAAGAGATACATACACGATAGAAAATCACACAAGGTTTCTTACAAGGCATATCATTTGTCAAAATAAGAAGTCAAGGTTTAGCAATAACATTCAAGCATTCATATTTGCAAAATATAAGTAGTTTTTGATAATCAACTCATCCTTAGCACATTATCAACTATTTCACAAAAAGTCCATACAAATGAACATTCCATCAAATGAATCAAATATTATTACCCAAATTTCCAAACTCCCATTTTATTTCAAATAAGGCATTTAAAGATACAAATAAAATAAAAACTTATGCAATCTTATATGTGATGCAGAATAATAATACATGACGAAATAAACCTCACTTCCTTCCCACAAAACTTAATTGTTACTATATACTAATAAGTTTTGAAAAATAAAGAAGGTAGTTTACATCAGTCATTACTCAACAAATATACGACAAGTTGGATGAGGAGTTACTCGGTGTCGACTCCCATTCAGAGGAATTGCCTCCTCATCGGCTTTCAGAAGGGTTGCCTCCTCATTGGTTCAGAGAGAGACGCACCGCCACACCCACCGCGCGACTCGCCACCACACCACCACGATCTTTCGGCCAGCCACTAGTATTATTTTTTATTTTTTTATTTAATCTTTTATTGATTATTTATATATAATATATACATATATTATATATATATATATATATTATATATATATATATATATATATATATATATATATTAATTGTGAATTTATTTAAAAAATATTGATTATTGTTGAGATTGGCAAATAATTCGAGAAATTAGGGTTGAATTGTAATTGTTTAGATATTTGAGTTTGATTTTGAAAATTAGGGTTAGCTTAGGGTTTAATTTGGAATATTTTAAAAAATTAGAGTTCAATTATAATTATTTAGATATTTGGGTTTATTTTCAAAAATTGGAAATAGTTTGGGATTTATTTATCAATTAATTTAAAATCTAGGGTTGAATTATAAATATTTATATATTTGGATTAATTTCAAATGTATTGATTATTAATGGGTTTAACTGAAAATAAATTCAAGAAACTAAGGTAGAATTGTAATTATTTAGATATTTGAGATCATTTTGAAAGTTAGGGTTCATTTAAGGTTTAAACTGGAATATTTCGAGAAATTATGGTTAAATTATAATTATTTAAATATTTAGGTTTGATTTTGAAAATTAGGGTTAGTTTAGGGTTAAACTATCAATTAATGCAAAATTTAGAGTTGAATTGTAAATATTTCTTATTTGAAAAGTTTTAGAATGTTTTTATTGGTTTTGAAATGGCGAGGTGACTGGCAAGTTGTGTTTAATTAATATTTATGTTTTGATATACATGTTGTGATTGGTTGGTGTTGGGGTTGACGTTGGTGATGACGTGGTGTACGGCGCCGACCGGGAGATTTGGTCCCTCCAATAATGGGTTTTAATTTTTTTTTCAAAATGTGATGGTGATTTTAAAAAGTGCGTGGTGGGGGTTTTCAAATGCCGTGGTGATCGGCAAGTGAGTATTTTATTTAATCTATATTTTATGTTATATGATCTATACGTCGATGATGACGTGGTTTCAACCTTCATCCACTTCGCATAAGTGCTTTTCGCAGTGGCATCATTACACTATTTTGATTGAGATTGAGATTAACTAATGTTTTTGTAGTTGCATTAATTATTACACTATTTGTTTGATTGATAGCTGCTTGGTGCAACTTATGCATGAAGTTGAAACAACATATATGCTCTTTTCTTTATATAGTCGGCCCATTCAGCGTGTTGTACTCAAAAGTCTCTATACATTAACTAAAGTCACTATATACTATATAGCGAACTCTACCAAATTATAATAAAAAATTGAGTATGCTTAAAAAGACGTGATCTTGAAATAGAGTTGAGAGTGTTGAAACATCACATCATGAATTTTAAGAGCGTGATTTAGCATCAATAAGTATAAAATCTTTATACACTGAAACACTTACCTTAGACCCGTTTGGGATTTAGTGTCAAATAGAAATTTGATACTAAATTTTGAATTATCCACTTATTTAGACAGTTTGAGAATGTGATTGTAATGTGATTATCTTACGGCGTAAGTTTTTTTGTAGACTTTTGAATTTCGATTTCCATCTCTCCTTTGTTCTTGGGTGCACTGCAATATGTGTACTTAGAGAACTAGGTGGAGGTGTTGCCGAAATTTCTAAGTTCTCAAAATGCATAGTAAGATAATTTTATTACTTTCTTGAATGGTATAGGGCCAATACCAAAAGTTTAATCATTTTTATAGGCACCCTCATAGCGGTCGATTATCTATAATTTGATCATCTATATTATTAATCACAATTAAGATATTATATGATGAGTTCTGATCGTAGTTGGGTGTACAAACAGAGGGTGGACGGTTTTCTGTCGAACACGTTCGTGGAAGGGGTTGAGAGTTTCATATAATTTGCACTCAACCATGGAGAAATGAAGGAATGGGAAAACTGAGGTGTCCTTGTAGTCATGCTAAATGTAGGAACTTCAGTTTCCACGATGTAAACGAGATCAAATCTCATCTCGTTAAAAATGGATTTGTATCAGATTACTACATCTGGACATTTCATGGTGAAACAAATATTGATTGCATGCATCGTGTCGACCCAGAGGTTCACGTTGGGGAATCATCTTATGTTGCTCCTAAATAAACCTCAAATACTTACATCAATATGGTTCAGATGCAGCCGATCCGAATTTTGTATTCAGCCCTAATGTTGAAGAATCGCCCAATCCTAACGCCCAAGACTTCTACGATATGTTGAGTGCTCGAAATCAGTCTTTGTATCCCGAATGTGAGAAACATTCTCAGTTTTCCCAAGTTGCCCATCTCATGAACCTGAAGGTAGAAGATTTCATGCCCCAGAAGTGCAATGATCAAGTATTGGATTTAATCAAAGAAGTTGTGCCGAAAGATGATCATATACCAGATGACTTCTACAAGAGTAAGAAGTTATTGAGAGTCATGAACCTACTGGTCGAGAAGATTGATTGTTGCATCAACAATCATATGATATATTGGAGAGACGGTTCTGATTTGACTAGTTGCCTTTTTTGTAACCATCCTCGGTTCAAACCCAATAAGCAGGGAAAAGCAAAATGACAAAAAAGCAGCATTGCATATAAGAAGGTGTATTATTTTCAATTAACTCCTCGTCTGTAAAGGCTATACGCATTTGCATCAACTGCAAAGGACATGAGGCTATACGTATAAGAACACGTTGTTAACGATGGTGTGATGCGTCATCCATCAGATTCAGAGGCCTGGAAACATTTCAATCAAACTCATACGGAGTTCGCCGCCGAAAGTCAAAATGTAAGATTGGGCCTTTGCATAGATGGTTTACAACCTTTTGGTTGTTTTGGGGCGCAATATTTCTCGTGGACAGTGATAATCATACCATACAAATTGCCTCCATGGCTGTGTATGAAAGAGCAATACATATTTTTGAGTGTTCTTGTTCCAGGCCCCAAAACACCGAAGGATAAGTTGGATGTGTTTCTGCAACCTCTAATCGATGACTTGAATCAATTGTGGACGGTCAGTGTACCCTCATATGATATCTCTAAAAACAGATTTTTCAATTGCAGGCAGCCCTCAAGTGAACAATTAGCAATTCCCGGCCTACTCCATGTTGTCTGCTTGGAGCACGGCTTGTAGAACCGCATGTCCATATTGCATGGAACGTTCGAATGCATTTACTCTCAAATGAAGCAGAAAACAATCTTGGTTTGGTATTCATCGAAAGCTTCTTGATTGTGGTCATCTTTTTCGAAAAGATAGAAGGAATTCTCGAAAAAAACAGAAATGTGGAGACTCCACCGCCGAGCGTACGGTCAGTAATGGAGATTTTGGCAGAGATAGAAATTTTGAGGCTTTTCAAAGCTACTGATCTAGATGCAGAGATCGTCAATGGATCCATATAAAAATCATGTGATTGGAGGAAAAGAAGCACATTTTGGATTTTCCATACTGAAGCACAAATTTGATTCGGCATAATCTAGACGTTATGCACATCAAAGAATGTGCTTGATAATGTTTTCAACACGGTTATGAATATCAAGGGAAGACAAAAGACAATCCCAAATCCAGGGATGAACTGAACAAATATTATTTTCATCTCGGCCTACAACAAGACGCAGCAGGAAAGTATATATGATGATGGATATAGTTACGGGACTCTAGAAAGAATCTCAACATTAATTACTTTTTCCGATAGAGTTAAAGTGGTGCATCAGAAAAAGTAATTAATGATGAGATTCTTCTAGAGCTCCATAAATATAACCATAATCATATGTACTCATATTTTTCTCCTCCAACTACCAATTCAATCAATCTAATCAAAATCAATTATAGTAATTATTAGATGGATCGGCATTTATCCCGATTCAATTGTGCTCAAATTTTAATATTTTTTTAGATGAGAGGTAGAGGTCGTGGGCGTTCTTCTCTAAGCCCATCTTCGGGTCGTGCTTCTCTTGGTTTATCATCATCGTCTCATTGTCAGATTGATGATGATATGATTGACTTATCAGCAGGGACTTCGCCGATCGTTCCAGCCACCCCGTCTGATGCTAGTACATCGAGAGGCCTCATGCCACCACATCCTGGTATAATTGAGATCTTTGTCGTCCCCCCGATGTAAGTAACTTTAATTTAATTTTTGTAAGTAATAAATTCTTTATTTCAATATATTGTCCTAATAAACTCTATATTTTACCAGGATAAGCAGTGACTCGGCGGAGTTACTGACGATCCTTTGGATGATCCACGAGGCTCGTGTACACCCCGATGGGTGGAGGTATGAGCATATTCCCGATTCTCATCATCAGTTATGATGGCCCGAGTTTTTGGTAATTAAACTAATATTATTTTCGAAATTTATTATATATAATGATTCTTATTAATCAAATTGTTTTGTTTTTCAGAGGCACTGTCATTGGACCCGAGTCTATATTCTGAGGAGGTTGTATGGCGTAAATTCTACAGTTCTATGGTCACCTCGTGGTGCAGCCGTCTCCACGAGTGGAAGGCGAAGTGGAGAACGGAGGGGAGGGTGTCGTGTGTGTCAGCGAGGAAATCTAGAGGAGATGGGTGGTGGAGTTCGAGAAGCCAGAGAACAAGAAGCAGTCTGAGTAGGCGAGCAGAAACATGATGAGAGAGCCCACTGGACCTGGTGCTTGGATAGCCAAGCACACAGGATGGTCTCAGACTGCGATTGGTCATACAAGTCAGCTCGTAAGTAAAATTAAAATATGTTTGTAACTTTAGCTCGTAAGTAATTAATTAGTTCATAAGTAGTGATAAAAATTAAAAAAATAATTTAAATGTTATATACAGCGTGAGGATCTGAGAAGGGAACCCAATGCATTCGAGCTTTTCTTGACTATTGATTAGAGTAGATTTGTCCTTATTTTTATTAACTTTTTAGTTCGTTTTTATATTTGTTTTTGGTATAAGTTGGACGATTTAAGCTTAATTCTGTAAACTTATAATTCCAGCTTATTTTACCCTATTTTGGTCTTAATTGATGCAATTAGGTGATGTTTCGTTGTTTTTCACCTTACAGCTAAGTAACCGGAAGAGTTTAGCGCGTAAAGGACGGAGTTCGATGTTCAAGAGTAGAAGAACAAGCTTTCCGGTGAAACGAGTAGCAAACGATCGAGATTGGAGACCGATGCTCAGTCGCGTCGACTGACGCGACCGTCGACGCTACGTCGACGCGAGCCGTGCCAGCGAGCCATGGTCCGCGTCAGCCGACGCAAGAACGACGCTCTGCCGACGTAACGTTCTGAAGCGTCGACGTCGACGCAGTAAGGCCGACGCAACGTCGATGCAAAGCTCTGAAGCATCGATGTCGACGCACAACGTCGACGCACCTGCCAGCGACGCGCGCACCCTGCCGACCGCACATGCCGAGCGCTGCCGACCAAGACTGCCGACATCCGCCGAGCGCCTGCTCGCGTCAGTCGACGCTTTGTCGACGCCGACGGCCCAGATTTCGGAAATTAGGATTTCTTGTGCGCCAAGACTCCTAATATCTATATAAACCCTCATTATTTCGGGTTTCCAGGAAGCCCACGACAGATACATCTATCCTAGGGTATTTTTAGCATTCAACAATAATAAATCCACGTCTTATAACGAGGTTTGAAAAGGCGGATCAAGGATCGAAGTTCTACGCGTTCGAAACACCGGTTTCGCGCTCGAGAGTCCATTTTCGTCCAAGATCAGCGTTCAAACTCTGGAATAGCTGGAGCCTTTCATTGCTTTTCGTAGTTACAATAAGTATTCTAAACTTTTAGTTAATTTCTTAGTTAATTGCTTAGTTAATTTCGTAGTTAATGCTAGATTAATTTAATTAGCTTAATCGCTTCATGTTCGTATTTCGGATATTGATTAATTTAGTTTATTTATGCGATTTGGTTCATRCTTAGTTAATGTTCGWRGATTGGTATGATTCGTATGTTAGCAATAGATTCTTAAATYCATGCTTTAGATTCGTTAATTAGCTTTTAATCTTCGTAGTGTTAATCGATAATTTAGTCGTTACTCTTAGTTGTTAATTTAGAATAATTAGTTTAAAATAGCTTTAGTATACTGCTTAGTTCATAATTGGTAATCTAGTTAAATTAATTAGTTTAATTAGTTCAAATTATCATCTTAGTTTATAATGATCGAATCAATCTTTTCAAACCCCCAAATGTACATTTATGTTATTCAAAATTGAGAAAAACATTGATAGGACCGAACAGTTGTTTCCTCGAGCGATACGACTCGAGTCAAACTCATCACCCTACAGTTACCTCGTACACTTGCGAGCAAACTGACGTGCTTTTAAATTATTTATTAAAATGGGGTGCCCAAAAGTTTGAGTCAAAAATTTGGCGCCGTTGCCGGGGAAGCAACGAGTAGGAATTAAAAATATTTTTCATTTTATTTTCTGTTTAATTTATTATTTTATTTGCTTTTACTTGGTTTTTGCTATTTGGTACGTTGACGTGTTGTTGAGTTTATGCAAGGAAGGTGATCACTTCAACGCGACCTTGTGCCATTCATCGACAACATTCACCGTTCAAATCCGCCAAGACTAAGACCCGTTCTTATTCCTGAGGACAATTCCTCGACAGCAACCAATTTTGCTTGCGATCAAGTTCCCGACATTATGTTGGGAGGACATTCAGTTCGGAACGGCGATTCACCGCCGAGATCACCACCGCGCCCCATTCGAACTGGGTATGGTAGTGAACAAAATAGGTCACACTCTACTAAACGTGACGAAAGGAGAAACGAAGGAGTGAACCAGCAGCACAACATAGTCAATCACCCACTCAACGTGGAGAATTTGAGGCAACACGAAGAGATAAACAACAATGTCATGCATCAGCACAACATCGAGAACGTGGCATTTAGGAACGAGGATGTTTTGCAGCGAAACGCCTATATGAACAATCAAAGACACGTGAACGAGTGGTTGGAAAATCAAGATCATGGTTACGAGCAAAATAATTTCGGAAGGAGATACGAGCGCGAGCACCGTTACGCACATAACGACCACTACGAGAGAGCATATGACCAAATTCGAGAGCTAAGGGGAGATCGAGCGCTTAGACAGCGCGACTTGGCACGTCCAAAGGTTGTGCCCTTCAGGTCCGCCATTGTTCTTGGACCAACCGCTAGGGCCGTGGAGATTAAACTGCATCAACTCAACCTACTCCCAACCTTTCATGGGAATGCGCATGAAGACCCCTTGGCATTTTTAAATTATTTCGTTGATGAAGTTGGCCGATTCGTAGTTCATGGCCTTCACCAAGAGGAGGTCCAAATGATTTGTTTTCCGTACTGCTTGAAGGACAAGGCGAAGTCATGGCTACTGTCCTTAGAGCCTGGTTCGTTAACCGACTGGGATATGATTAGCGAGAAATTTCTGAACCAATATTATTCAGCCCAAACGACGGGGCATCTTCGGAGGCAAATTGCTACTTTTGAGCAATTGGAGGGAGAGCTATTTCACGAGACGTGGGAGCACTACAAAACACTTTTGCAAGCTTGCCCCCACCACAACTATTCACCGGAGATGACTAACCAGTTCTTTTTCGATGGCTTAT
>BMAC01000221.1:953004-983735 GCA_014905375.1 Phtheirospermum japonicum | reverse complement strand
GGCCGCTGCACAGAAAATGGCTGCGAATTGCAACCAGTGTGGATCCCCCCAGCATTTAGCAGACGTATGTCCTAACAACAGTGAGCAGCAAGAGGAGGTTAACGCGATCCAGAATTATTCAAATCAAAAGAAGTACACGCCACAACGTGACAATCCTCTTTTCAAGTGGGGTCCGGGCAATCCAAATCATACGCCTCCTGATCCACAATTTCCTCCGCCGCATTATGCTCAAATACCAGCCCCACCGGTACAAAATAACTTTCATACACAGGGACAGACGTCGAGTGCAACTCAACCAAATGATCAGTTGTTGGTTTGGCAGCAGAATCAAGTGGCTGAGACGATCAGTAACAGAGAAGGGCTCACGAAGGTGAATGCGAAGATAGACGAACTTTCAAAGAAGGTGAGCGGAATAGACCAACTTTCCGGCATTGTGCATGATCTAGCTAAAAACATGGATAGAATGGAGAGAACTATGGGACAAATAGCAACTGATATTGCTAGATCAAATAAGGAGAAAGACAAGCTACCAAGCCATCCGGAGCAAGCATCGGCAATTCACATCCTTCGCAATGGAAAGAAGATCGACAATGGCATAGAGAACCAAGACGAAGAGCTAGTTCCTAAACCGGTGGACAAGCTACATAAATCCGCCAATAGATATGTTCCTGGTTCTATTCAAGGGAAAATCCCGAGCGACACCTCTGGCATCGATAAACCGCCGCAACCGAAGCAAACAACGAAGCAGTATAAGGATGTTGTTCCTTTTCCGAGCCGATTACGCCCAGAGAAGGAGAACAAGAAACTCATGGAGCTATACAATCTCTTGAAAAATGTGAATATAAACCTGCCACTTTTAGAAGTGATCAAGACGATGCCCGCCTACGTCAAGTTTTTTAAGGAACTTGCTTCGCGAGAGAGACGTTTGGCGACAACTCAATACGTTCCGTTACCAAAAGAAGTTAGCGCGATTTTCAAGAAGCCTTTACCACCTAAGGAACGCGATCCGGGCAGTTTTTGCATAACGATTTCACTAGCCAATGGGAAGAAGGCAGTAGGTATGTTGGACCTTGGAGCAGGCGTTAATCTAATGCCTTATTCGCTTTATCAAGATTTTGATCTTGGACCCCTCAAACCGACAACTATGCGCCTGCAGTTAGCCGATCGCTCGACTCGACGATCGTTAGGGATAGTCGAAGACGTTTTAGTGCAAGTTGGGGAGCTTGTGCTTCCAGTTGATTTCATAGTCATGGACATTGGTGAAGTTCCGACGGAGGACAACGAGCACACCATTCTTTTGGGCCGACCGTTCATGGCGACTTCACATACTCTTATTGATGTYCATAAARKGAGAATGAHGATGACCGTTTTGGGCGAAACAGTGACCTTCTCTTTGAAAGATATTCACAACACTCCCTCTCCTATTATGCAAGAGGAATATCTTTTCATTGACCCCGTTGCATCATGCGTCAACGAATTACGAGAGATTGCAACTTTGAACAGTTTGGGCGACGGGGACGAGGCTGTATTTTCTACCGAGGGAAGGGTTAAACGAGTCAATTCAAGTAAGAGGTACGACGAGTTTGAAGAGCCTATGCACTTAAGTGGGGAAGAATTGATCGAGCTGTTGGGAATTGACATACGAGACATCGTAGCGGAATTTGGAGGCAGTTTTGATGAGGAGTGTTCGCGCAAATTCGAGCAGAAGGTGGAGTCGAAACTACCAATAAATCTCTCAAGGCACAAGGGCGAGACTTATTTCAAGGATTGGACGAGAGATATGAAGAATTCAAGGAAGGATCGCGCAAATGAAGTCAAGAACTTGCAATTTGAGGTTGGAGAATTAGTCTTGTATAATAACGAACGTAAGTACGACCCAGCCGAATTTGGAGCTTCATGGAGCGGACCATTTTTGATTAAAGAAGTCGACGAGTACGGCGTAGCCACGTTGTACGATGAGATTGGAAAATCGTCCTTTCAAGCTCACAAGCATAGGTTGAAACCTTATCATGACGGACGAGGTACGAATAACAGTCGCAAGATGGTGGAGTTTGGAGGTCCACCGTACAATAAGAGATAAACGAGCAGGATAGCGTCGAGCAAGCGACATTAAAATTTGCGCTTCTCGGGAGGCAACCCGAGCTTTATATATCCTTTTGTATTTTATTTTTATTTATTTATTGTTTTATTTTGGCTTTTAGTTGTTTAGAACAGTTGAAGAACTCGGACGAGGAGAATGGAACGAACAAGCGAAGGAAAAGACGCGCAGGGATCCGCCCGCGTCGACGCCGAGCACCTGCTCGCGTCAGTCGACGCGGCGTCGACGCAGGAGTACCGAAGAATTATGCTCTGTCGCGTCGACTGACGCGGCGTCGACGCTACGTCGACGCTACGTCGACGCGACCCGCGGACCAGCCCAAAAACGTGTAAAAACTGGATTTTTGGCCCACGACCCGACCCATGGCCGTCTTGACCCGCGGGATTGGACTGAAAATCTGTTTAAAAACAGATTTTGCTCCCTTTTTCATCACTTTTCTCCCTTTCAACACTTCTTATTTTCCTCTCTTTTTGGCAATAATTGTGTTTCAAAATTTTACAAGAATTTCCAGAATTTGGAGCACCACAACACCACAAACCTAGAATTCCTAATACAATTTGGTGTCCAAGGAGCCTTCCAAAAACAAGCTACAAGGGTTTAAGCAATTTGAGACAAATTCGGGCAATTTTCGCATTTTTACGGGAATTCGACTACAACTCGTTGAGGTACTTCGCTTAAAACTCTCTTGGGGATGTTATAATTATCGTTTGGTTGTGTTGGGAAGTTGTTGGTGCAAGGTTTACTCAAGAATTTTGTTGGTTGAACACGCACGCCAAGTGATCGACGAAATTCCCCAAAGAAGCACAAGTGTTATTTTTCAAGGTTTTTCACCCCCGTTCAATTTCGTATTGGGTGATAATGTCTCGAGCGGGAAAACGTAAGGATATCTCGGGGAAATACAATGCACCGTTCCCAATTTTTGACAAGAAAGAAGGGGAAATGTTCAAGAATATTAGGAATGGGGATTTGCTACGCACCGGACTTTGAACGTCCAAGGAATCGCGGATGAGGCCTCAAATGGGTCGGATCACCACACCGACCTTTCACGATATGTCGATGGCCTTGGATGTGGGTACTTTGCCCAAATGCATTTGCCCGGTTTTCGAGAGCTCATGCTCGAGTTCTTCTTGACTTTGGCGATTCGGAACGATGAGACGTTCTCTTGTCGGTTAGGAGGGAATGATGTGGTTGTCAACGAGGAGGTTTTTGGCATCATTTTCGGTTTCCCGACCGTAGGG
Organism: Phtheirospermum japonicum; assembly: GCA_014905375.1. Lineage (NCBI taxonomy): Eukaryota > Viridiplantae > Streptophyta > Magnoliopsida > Lamiales > Orobanchaceae > Phtheirospermum > Phtheirospermum japonicum. The sequence continues at coordinate 980,399 of BMAC01000221.1, read as the reverse complement.
GACCACCCGGTTGGAGTTCAAGGCTTCGGTTTAGCCTCTTTTGGGGGGATGATTACCGGGGGAAACACGGGGGACTGCAAGAGGTTTCCTTGCTCGAGGATTCGAGACGACGCCCTCTATGTCGCGTACAAGATCCTCGCCCACATCATTCTTTGCAAGAATGAGGCCACCTATGCGACCAAAGACGAGCTTTTTGTTCTTCAGTGCCTCGTTGATGGTCGTCAAGTCCGGTTGTACCCACTTATTTTGTTAGGGCTTTACAACATCACCAAGGGTACTCCGGGGAGCAAGTCGCCACTTCTCTCGTTTGCACCATATGTTACCGGCCTCGCCCGTCACTTCGGGTTTGATCCAGCCGGAAGCGGACTTAGCCCGCTTGGGACCTCTTCACTACCACTCGCGCGTGCGCCGGCACCCCGAGTGAGGTCCTCGACTAGAGGAGGGTCTTCGTCTCGACTACACGACGAAGACGACGATGGCGACAAGGATATGGAGCAAGCCCACCGTTCTACTTCGGGCCCGAGTCCCGATTGGGGGCAATTTTTCGAGGAAAATCGGGCATTTCAAGTGAAGATGTTCGATAAGCTCCAAATTATCGACGAGAAGATCGATGCGAACCACGACAAGAACCGGAAGAGCTTGAAGAAGATGCGAGCTCGCATCTCGAAGCTCGAGGAGCGTTTTGAGGCGGCATAACCCACACCGAGTATGGATGTCGACGAGACCAACAACGTAGATGATGAGTCTCGCGAGTTCTAAAATCGTTCTCTCTTTATTTTTATTTATGCTTTCTTTCTAAAAAAAAATATATAAAATATAAAATCCAAAAATATTGTTGTTTTCTTTGTTTTTGTGTGTTTTATTTTTCTTTTAGGGCATTTCGTATCACGTACGTTGAAGAAGTGGCCAATTACACAAATCACGACTAGCGGCTCGACTACTATTATTTCAGGGATATTTTCTTTTTCCTTCCTCTTTTTGATTTTTTGTTGTGTTTATAGCAATCCGGAGATTGCCCGGATTTTTAGAGAGGGGGGTGGTCGAGTGTGATTTATATTGATTAATTGTGTAATTTTATTTGATACTTGGCCTGTAATAATTATTTGCTTAAACATGATTAATTACTATTTCTACGCTTAATTGTGTTTGTATGGCATGCCTGTCGAAGTTGACTACGTATGATTATTTGTTTTCGTCTTTGAGCGTGCATAAGTGCATAATTTTTCAAAATTATTATTTATATATTGTAAAAAGGTACTTGGACGCAATTGATTTCGCAAAACCTTAAAAACAGCGTCAATTCAAAATTTTTCATGCAAAAAGCCAGTGAGTAGCCTGAGTGTTTATCATCTTTGCATGTGCTTGAATGAGTTTCAGTTTTGATATCTCTTTGAAACCGCTGTGTGTAGTCAACTTTGAAAATGAAGTTAAGGCGCATATAAAACCTTATTCCGGCCATTTCTATATATTTTTAGCCACTATAAATTCTGAATGAGCCAATCATAGCCAAATATCCATGCCTATAGCCATGAGTGTTTTTGAGACGACCCCTACAACCCATTAAAAGCGTGGGGTAGGAGTTCGTATTTTTATTGGTTATTTAAGTATTGGAAATTTTTATTAGGAGTTTATTATTTTTGTAATTAAGGTCCACCATCAAAGAAAAAAAAAATAGAAAAGAAAGAAAAAAAAAATTAATACCCCATAAAAAGAATAAAAGGGGGATGATATAAAAAGAAAAATGAAGGATGGTGGATAGTGTTGATTAATTGTCTACGCGCTTGTAAAGGCTTGAGTCTAATTGTTTATTTTATAAAGCTTATTGTTTAGAAGGCAAGAGTTGTGTAAGAAGCATGATATAAGCTTCAATTGTACTTCAGTGGTTTGAGCTTTCAGTCGGTTTACGAGTTTTTGAGTTGAGGAATAGCCTATATCTCAAAGGCTACGTTATGAGAGTTAAGTGGGGTGAGCGATTAGCCACACGACTTATATATATTCCATACCCGTCCAAAGAGCCTTACACTACAACCCGTAAAGACCTTTTCTGATTCTTAGTTTTGACAGCACACTTAATTTGCGATTGAGAAGAGATTGATTTTCTGTGCTTATTTATTGTGCATGTAATTGTATGATTTGAGTGTATACACGTCCCATGCAGAAAATACTTGAGTGCTTTTGAGCGTACTTATATATATTATCCTTCGTGAGGAAGCATGATTTTATTTTGAAGCGACAATGTAATAATGGTCAAGTGTTTGACGTTGCGTGACTTGTACCTATATTTTCAAAATTATCTATGTAGCAACGCACGACTCTTTGCTTGAACTTATTTTCATTCTAGTTATACTTTGAAATTATCGTTTGTTCGAGGACGAACAAACCAATAAAGCGTGGGGTAGTTGATTAGAGTAGATTTGTCCTTATTTTTATTAGCTTTTTAGTTCGTTTTTATATTTGTTTTTGGTATAAGTTGGATGATTTAAGCATAATTCCGTAATTTTATAATTCCAGCTTATTTTACCGCATTTTGATCTTAATTGATGCAATTAGGTGATGTTTCGTTGTTTTTCACCTTACAGCTAAGTAACCGGAAGAGTTTAGCGCGTAAAAGACGAAGTTCGATGTTCAAGAGTAGAAGAACAAGCTTTCCGGTGAAACGAGTAGCAAACGATCGAGAAATGGAGACCGACGCTCAGTCGCGTCGACTGACGCGACCGTCGACGATCGCGAGCCGTGCCAGCGAGCCATGGTCCGCGTCAGTCGACGCAAGGACGACGCTCTGCCGACGCGACGTTCTGAAGCGTCGACGTCGACGCACCAAGGTCGACGCAACGTCGACGCTAGCTGCTGAAGCGTCGATGTCGACGCACAACGTCGACGCACCTGCCAGCGACGCGCGCACCCTGCCGACCGCACATGCCGAGCGCTGCGACCAAGACTGCCGACATCCGCCGAGCGCCTGCTCGCGTCAGTCGACGCTCCACGACGCTCCGTCGACGCGACGGCCCAGAATTCGGAAATTAGGGTTTCTTGTGCGCCAAGACTCCTAATATCTATATAAACCCTCATTATTTCGGAGGTTTTTGAGTGAGGCCACGACAGATACAATCTATCCTAGTTGATTAATTTAGTTTATTTATGCGATTTGGTTCATGCTTAGTTAATGTTCGTAGATTGGTATGATTCGTATGTTAGCAATAGATTCTTAAATTCATGCTTTAGATTCGTTAATTAGCTTTTAATCTTCGTAGTGTTAATCGATAATTTAGTCGTTACTCTTAGTTGTTAATTTAGAATAATTAGTTTAAAATAGCTTTAGTATACTGCTTAGTTCGTAATTGGTAATCTAGTTAAAGTAATTAGTTTAATTAGTTCAAATTATCGTCTTAGTTTATAATGATCGAATCAATCTTTTCAAACCTCCAAATGTACATGTATGTTATTCAAAATTGAGAAAAACATTGATAGGACCGAACAGTTGTTTTCTCGAGAGATACGACTCGAGTCAAACTCATCACCCTACAGTTACCTCGTACACTTGCGAGCAAACTGACGTGCTTTTAAATTATTTATTAAAACGGGGTGCACAAAAGTTTGAGTCAACTATATACCAAAGACCCGACGGCTTTTTCACTAATTCTCAATCGCAGCAGACTTTTGTAAGCATTTTTTTTATTTAATTAATATAAATATATATATCTTTCGTTTCTAATCCTCGTAACAATAAATTATACATAAATCAAAATATTCAGTAGGAGTGTCAAAGACGTCTGGAGGAGGCTCGTGCTTCATCACCAGATCTTGCGTCGTTGACGAGAACACGGTGTATCTACAGACCATCGGGGTGAAGAAGAGTTTTCGATTTGGCACGGGATGTTTAACCCTTCTGGATTCGAAGAGTTCCAGAGGCGGTACCTCATATGTTCCTGATAATCGTGTCTCAGAGCTCCAAACGCGGATAGAGGTTTTGAAGAGTCAGGTCGAGAGTCAGGTCCAGGCGAGTGAGCGTGCACATTAGGAGCAGCTCTAGGAGATGCGTATCTCTACCCGTCAATATTTTCCAAACGATGATGATGGGTCCCCGGACCGGGTCCGCCCCATCAGCATTTTCAAATAAATTTATTTTTAATTTTTATTTTTATTTTATTTTATATTTATGTCACAAATCAATAATCCAATACGAAAACTAATTTGCATTTTCCCAAATAAAATTAAAAAATAAATAAAATTAATTAATAATTATATCGTATAATGTATAAATTTTAAATATAGTACCAAACATAAATATTATTTTTTCCTAAATCAACTATACCGCAGAATCATCATCATCATCACCATCATCAGCCTGAGCATCAGAGGACGGTCGTCGGCGTCGTGCTGCCATCGCTGCGGCGACTTCCTGCATCACCCGGTCACGGAGGAACGCCTCCATATAGCTGCTGACCCGTCAGCATTATTTAAGTTTGCTGATGGTCGTTGCCCGTCAACATATGTTAACGGGTATCGGGTTATGGCCAGAGGCTTTGCTGATGGGTTCTACCCGTCATCATGCCATCGGGTCCTACCCGTCAGCATGCTGTCAGCATTTGCGTACAAGTAGCTTAATCCCGTCAGTAAAGAATTTGATGATTCTAAAAATACTGATGGGCTTGCCCCGTCAGCAAACCCGTCAACAAATTAATGCTGACGAGTTAATGGCAGTTTTTTTGTAATGTTAACATACCATCAATCTTTTTAATTCATGTGCATTTTCTTAAGGTTCTTTACCTATTAGTTTGAATAAAATACTAAACAGATTTTTAATCAATTAACTTGTGTGTGTTTTATGTCAATGTTATTATGTAATATTTATGGGTCCTAGTAAAAGGGGTTTAAAAGTTTATTCTTAAGAATGTGTTTCTTTATCTATTTAATTTTTAGCACATGACTTGTTCTCTTTGTTTCTTTAAAGCCCTTCATAATTCACTTAGCCCTCAAGCTTCCAACTATCAGTCAAGCTTCCAGCTATCACTCAAAGTGTGAAAAATTTAAAAGATACTAAATCCATGAAAGAAAAGATAATACTAAATCCAGAGAAAATAAATATGTTGGACAATTTCAATGGGAACCATCCACCATATATTTGAATATATTCATTTTTAGAAAAATGAGTAAAAGAAAAAAAAAGATAAATATTGTTTCAAATAAACATAACAAAAATAAAAAACATAACAGAGCAAAAAATTTTGGTTCACTGTTACATGTTTGTGTGAAATGTTAATGAAGTGCATAAATTTAAAAACAAAACATGTTGAAATTCAGCTTCCTTTCAGTGACCAAAGTTACGAGCCGATGCCTTTTCGAATCCCTTCTATAATGACGATATAAATAAACGAAAAGAGTATAATATAATAGAAAAGGATTTCCTCGATGCTCAATACCAATCTGCAAGAATGTGAACTAATTTAAAAAGACAGGTTAATATTTTGCGAATTTTCAATTGTAGCAAGAAAACCGTAAGGACTCAAACATTAATAATGGGTAGTTACTAGTTAGAGTATACTAGAGCTACATGTATTAACGCCATATATCATTACACCTTTGATCCACAGGATTAAGATTGTAACACATCTGGTCCCATTTAGGATTTAAGTGTAAGAAAAAATGGAACCGAAAAGTAAAAGAATAAAAAAAAAGTGAAAGGTTATATTATAAATTATATGATAAATATTAAATTCAAAGTTAAAACTTTAATATTAAAGTTATTTGAAAGTTATTTTGGTGATTTTATTATAATGATAATATTAATTTTTTTAAAGTACAATGGATTACAACTGAGAAATTCGATTGTACTCAAATTGATCAATGAGATTGAATTATCACACGATCTAATGATAAATTTAGAGGTACCTGTCGACAAAAAGTACAACAGGTACCTATAATTAGAAAAACCCACTTTCTTTAACAACCCAGAAAAGGTATGAATATTTGTGAAGATTAATTTCTTCGGTCAATGCATTAGTCTACTTTTTTTGGGATAAATATTCTCTAAAAGTTATTCATGATAAATTGGCGAAGATAGGAAAAATGAAGGGATAAGGACCAAAATATTCAAACATTTTTTGAAAAAAAAGACATGTTTACCTTCTTATCCCATTCATACCTAAAATTTTCATTTTTTTCAAAAATACCTAATTTATTCCAAAATCACGTTCTGTTTCTACATGGTTTCTATTTGGTTTCCAATTGGTTTTTATGCCAAACGATTGAGAAATGAACCCCGTCAAAATCATGTGTTTCTATATATTTTCTAGTTTGTTTTCAATTGGTTTCTATATCCGGATAATTATGAAACGAACCCTGTCAAAATCATGTGTTTCTGTATGATTTCGAGTTTGTTTCTCATTGTTTTCTATACTCTAACAATTAGGAAAATGAACTCTTTCTAAAACATGTGTTTATATGGTTTCCAATCAGTTTTGAGTTGGTTTCTATATCATAATAATTGGAAAAGGGAACCATTTCAAACACATGTGTTTCTTTATGGTTTTCTGTTTATTTCCAATTGGTGTCTATACCCTAATAATTGAGAAAGTGAACTCTTTAAAAAAATCGTGTTTTTTTATGGTTTTCAGTTTGTTTCCAACTCTTTCAAAAACGTGTGTTTTTTATGGTTTCAAATTGGTTTCTATACCCTAATAATTGGAAAAGTGAAACCTTCAAAAAATATATGTCTATATAGTTTCCAGTTGTTTTCCAATTGGTTTCTATACTCTAATAATTGAGAAAGTGAATCATTTTAAAACCTGTGTTTCATTATGGTTTTCAGTTTGTTTCAAATTGGTTATACCCTAATAATTAGGAAAATGAACTCTTTCAAAAACATATGTCTCTATAGAGTTTTCAGTTAGTTTCCAATTCATTTCTATACCTTAATAAGTGGAAAGTGAACTCTTTCAGACTCGTGTATTTTTATATAATTTCCGATTTATTTTCAATTGGTTTCTATATTATAATAATTTAAAAAAATAAACCTTGTTAATATATATATATATATATATATATATATATATATATATATATATTGTATATTATTTTAAATTGGTTTTATACTTGTTTTCATGTGTCATTAATATGGGACATATAAACGCAAAATACGATAAGAATCAATAGCTAAATCCATTACATCTATCTTCTCTCTCAATTTCAATTTCATCTTCACTCAAATCATAAACCTTGATTTTATTTAAGCTATATCTTCATCACTGTGGAATGCCAAAAGGACCGAGAACAAATATAATTAATAATAATATTAAAAAACAAATGCACTAGCTCACTCAGACATTTCAACCAAACACAATTGTAATTGTTTATTATTAACAAACATAAATTGCTACCACCTCTGACCACTTTTCTCTTCCTGCTTTCATGATCACCAAATTCTTAATGGTTCCGCATAACTTGTCATTTTTCAACTTGAAAACCAAAAGGCATATTAAAAAAATTGTGATTTATTTATGTATTATAATTTATACATATCATCACGTATAATTATAATGTATTATCATATATAATTGATACATATCATCATAAATAATTGAAACTCTAAATCTAAAAATTAAAATCTTAAAATTAAAAAAATAAACCTAAAATAAAAAATTAAACCCTAAAACGGAAATTTAATCCCTAAAATGAAAAACTAAATTCTAAAATTGAATATTAAACTCTAAATTCTAAATTTTATCATATATCATCACATATAACTGACACATATCATCACATATAACTGGTAGAATGATAGATTTTTGACGGGACCCTAAAATGGAAAATTAAATAAAAAAATAAACCTTAAAATGAAATATTAAACCCTAAGAATGGAAAACTAAACCCTAAAATATAAAACTAAACCCTAAAATGGAGAAGTAACCCTAAACTCTAAATTTTTGTCACATATCATCACATATAAATATCATATATCATCACGTATAACTGTCATATATCATTACGTAATACAGGAGCACCTAGCAAGGTGCACTCAGGTGCACCTAATAAATTGCCAAAAAAACAAACTAGATATATAAATATTAAAGGTGTTTGTCATTTTGAAAGTTTATTAAAAAAACAGTTCAATATTAGGAAAAATAAATTATAATTGAGTAGGTCTTGGGTGAGATTGGTCTCATAAAATGAGACCATATTTTACTATTTTCGAAAATTGATCTGGACCTAGACCCAAACCCGCTGCCCACACCCGGACCCAGAAAAATCGGACCCAACCCCCCAACCCAACCGAGACCCACGAAAACACCTCACCCCCCCCCCCCCCCCAGGAAGCACCCCACAGCCCACCCGTCTCCTCCTTTTTTCTCCATTTTGTGAAATTTTCTGTAACTTGAACGCTACAAACTTGCAAATTTTCTGCAAGTTGAAAACAAATTCAAGCAACTAATATTTTTCTGTTAAGGTAAACATGTGAACTGTGAAACCCTTTTACCCCCTTCTTCTCTGTCAAACACACACATCAAATCCCTAATTCGGAGTTTCTACGACGTCGTTCTATTATATCATACCAGTGTGGTCACTATTCCACCGCCACAACCACCGATGGGAAAAGGCGGAGCGCTCTCGGACGGGGTGGTGAAAAGCATCATCCTCTCCTACACATACGTCGTCGTGTGTATCTTCCTCTCCTTCGCCGTCATCGCCTACAACAAATACATCCTCGACAAATAGATCTCCTTCGGGGTCGTCATTGTCGTTTACGGCAAATCCAAGTACGATTCATGGGGCGTGTTTCTGCAGCTCGGTGAAGTTGCCTTTGAGGCCACGAGGCTGGTGCTGATTCAGATCTTGTTGACTTCCAAGGGGATTAATTTAAACCCTATCACTTCACTTTACTATGTCGCGCCTAGCTGTTTTGCGTTCCTTTCGATCCCATTGATGTTTGTGGAGTACCTAGTTTTGAAGCAGCAGAGCACAAGTTTCCATTTTGATTTTGTGATCTTTGGGACTAATTCTTTGTGCGCATTCGCTTTGAATTTGGCCGTGTTCTTGTTGGTTGGGAAGACTTCGGCTTTGACCATGAATGTAGCTGGTGTGGTCAAGGATTGGATGTTGATTGCTTTCTCGTGGTCCGTGATTAAGGACACCGTGATGCCGTTAAATCTGTTTGGTTATGGGTTGGCATTTTTGAGAGTCGGCTATTATAATCACTCCAAACTGCAGGCTCTGAAGCCCAAGGATGCCCAGAAAAAGGCGCAAGTGGATAATGAGGAGGAGTGGAAGCTATTGGGCGAGGTTGTTGGAGATGGAAATAAGAAACGCATAGATGCACAAGCCTAATTGAGAAAATGTTGAATTGGAATAAATGTTAGGATGAACTTTGGGGTCATAACACGAGGCGGGGTGAATATGTTAATGTGCGTTGCGCTGTTGTTATTGAAGGTGCACATTAGGTTATCATGATATGCTGGTTTATGTATTACTAGTAAAGCTAACGTCTAAATTGACTTATACTTGGTTTCATTTTGTTCTTATTAGATTTTGCAGTTTATCTCTGTTCTGTATTGGGTTGGAAACTTTTGGTTTGTTCCTTTCAGAGATTTAGGCATTATATAATATAAGTTTCGTACTTCAAGGTGTCACCTTTTTTTCACTTCTATGGAGGTTGGCTTTTGGACTTTAATGAATGTTGTTTTGGATGAAGAATGTAATGGTGCTGATTGTATTCCTATATCAACTAGAGTAGAAGATATGGACCTAGATATTACTGCACTTTATTATTGTGTAATATTTTTAGTACCGTTTGTAATACTTTTGGTACCGTTTGTGATATTTTTTATACTATTTGTGATACTTTATAATGCTGTTTGGATGAAGGTATTACTGCACTTTCTAATTGTATAATACTTTTAGTACCGTTTGTAATACTTTTAGTACCGTTTGTGATACTTTATAATGTTGTTTTGGATGAAGGTATTACTGCACTTTCTAATTGTATAATAATTTTAGCACCGTTTGTAATACTTTTGGTATCGTTCCTGATACTTTTGATACTATTTGTAATACTTTATAATGTTGTTTTGGGTGAAGGTATTACTACACTTTCTAATTTTATAATACTTTTAGTACTGTTTGTAATACTTTTAGTACCGTTTGTGATACTTTTTATACTATTTGTGATACTTTATAATGTTATTTTGGATGAAGGTATTACTTTTAGTATCGTTTTAATACTTTTTATTACTGGCACTTTCTAATTGTATAATACTTTTAGTATCGTTTTAATACTTTTAGTACCGTTTGTGATACTTTTTATTACTGTCTGTGATACTTTTAGCTAATTTTATAATACTTTTACATGAATTTGTAAAAGTTTTAGCTAATTTTGTAATACTTTACAACGATCTATAATATTCTTATGCATAATTATATCATACTTTGAAAATAATATTTTACCTAAAAAATTTGTGATACTTTAAGATGAAATTGTGATACTTTTAATACAATTTATAATACTTTTATATATGATTATAATAGTTTAACACACTTTGTAATACTTATTATAAAATATATATAGACATGAAAAAATTAAATATAAATATAGACGAACTATGTTTTGTAATACTTTAGTTATATTTTGTGGATACTTTAACAACACTTTGTAATACTTATTATAAAATATATATAGACGTAAGAAAAAATTAAATATAAATATAGACGACCTATGTTTTGTAATACTATAGTTATATTTTGTGATACTTTAACAACACTTTGTAATACTTATTATAAAATATATATAGACATAAAAAAATTAAATATAAATATAGACGAACTTTGTTTTGTAATACTATAACTATATTTGTTATACATGTACTACATTTTATGATACGTTATACCAATATTGTGATACTTCTACTGGATAATATGGTTGAAAATATTATATATTAGTTTGAGAAATAATTGAAATGAATCACTCACAATTGTCATCTTTTTGCGATACATTAATCATATATTGTAATACTTTAAGATAATTTTGTGATACTTTTGTAACTACTGACTCAAAATTTATGATAATTTTAGATGTAATTATAATACATTTAAGATAATTTATAATACTCAATTGAATTTACGGGAAAAGAAAATGTATATTATGTCCTGAAATTGAAAGAATTTCTTGTGATACTTTTATTATAACTTGTGATACTTGAAGTCGGTTTTGTGATATAAAAACATATTTGACCAAATATAATATTACGTTAATCAAACACAAAATGACGATAAAATAAATATGATAACTGAGCCAACACCAAGCCAGAGATCAATATAGAGCTGGGTCGGACCAGACAAATCAACCTGAGATCAGGTTTCTCAGAACTTAGATTTATTTGTGCTAAAACAGAGATTTATGTATTTTACTACCTTTGGTTTTAAGGTCAAAATAGTGGATAAGGAAGCTTAATAAAAGTGCAAACTAATTAAACATCAAAAGGTGCAATATTATTAAGGGATTGGATCATCCAAATCCAAATGGAGTGGAATACAAAGTGTAACAAAGGTATCTCATTACTGTTATTAGTATCCAAACAAGTCAGCGCCAAATTAATTAAAACTCATCATCACTGGGAAGCATGTTGTGAAGTGACAATCCCCTCCGGCAGCTTCTGAACCGCCATCCCATCACTGACGAACCACTTCATGTCATCGTACAGTTGCTGAGATATTTGGGTTTATTTTCAAAAATTGTTAAGGCTAAATTGTAATTGTTTAGATATTTGGGTTCATTTTCAAAAATTGAAAATAGTTTGGGGTTTATTTATCAATTAATTTAAATCTTAGGGTTGAAAATTTATATATTTGGGATTGATTTCAAATATATTTGTTATTAATGGGTTTAATTGGAAATAAGTTCAAGAAACTAGGATTGAATTGTAATTATTTAGATATTTGAGTTCATTTTAAAAAATTAGGGTTAATTTAAGGTTTAAATAAGAATATTTTGAGTAATTAGTATTAAATTATAATTATTTAGATATTTGGGATTAATTTTAAAAATTAAAATTAGTTTAGGGTTTAACAATCAATTAATGCAAGATTTAGGGTTGAATTGTAAATATATCATATTTGAAAAGTTTTAGAATGTTTGTGTTGGTGGTTTTGAAATGACGAGGTGATTGGAAAATTGTGTTTAATTAATATTTATATTTTGATATACATGTTGTGATTAGTTGGGGTTGACATTGGTTATGACTTGGTGCACGGCGCCAACCGGAAGGTTTCGTCCCTTCAACAACGGATTTTAAAGATTTTTTAAAATGTGATGGTGGTTTTAAAAAGTGAGTGGTGGGAGTTTTCAAATGCCGTGGTGATCGGCAAGTGAGTATTTTATTTAATTTATATTTTATGTTATATGATCTAAACGTCGATGATGACGTGGTTTCAACCTTCATCCACTTCGAATAAGTGCTTTTCGCAGTGGCATCATTACACTATTTTGATTGAGATTGAGATTAATTAATGTTTTTGTAGTTGCATTTATTATTACATTGTTTGTTTGATTGATAGCTGCTTGGTGCAACTTTTGCATGAAGTTGAATTTACAGATATGCCATTTATTTTGTATAGTCAGCCCATTTAGTGTGTTGTACTCAAAAGTCACTAGACATTAATTAAAGTCACTATATACAATATAGCGAACTCTACAAAGTTATAGTAAAAAACTGAATATACTTGAAAATACGTGATATTGAAATAGAGCAGAGAGTGTTGAAACATCACATCGCGAATTTTAAGAGCGTGATTTAACATCAATAAGTATAAAGTCTTTATACACTAAAACACTTACCTTAGACCTGTTTGGGATTTAGTATCAAATAGAGAGTTTGATACTAAATTCTTAATTGTCCACTGATTTGGACAGTTTGAGAATGTGATTGTGATGTAATTATCTTACGTCGTATGTATTTTGTGGACTTTTGAATTTCTATTTCCATCTCTCCTTCGTTCTCAGGTGCACTACAATATATGTGTACTTAGAGAGCTAAGGGAAGGTGCTGCCAAAATTTCCAGGTTCTCAAAATGCATAGTAAGATGATTTAATTACTGAAAATCACATTCTTGAATGGGATAGGGCCCTTACTAAAAATTCAATCATTTTCTATAAGCACCCTCATAGCGCTCGATTCTCTACAATTCGATCATCCATATTATTAATCACACTTAGGATATTATAAGATGAGTTCTGATCGTAGTTGGGTGTACAAACGGAGGGCCGATGGTTATCTGTCGAACATGTTCGTGGAAGGGGTTGAGAGTTTCATACAATTTGCACTCACGCATGGAGCAATGAGAGATGGTGAAAAACTGAAGTGTCCTTGTAGTCATACTAAATGTAGGGACTTCAGTTACCACGATGTAAACGAGATCAAATTTCATCTCGTTAAAAATAGATTCGTACCAGATTAATACATCTGGACATTTCATGGTGAAACAAATTTTGATTGCACGCATCGTGTCGACCCTAAGGTTCATGTTGGAGGATCATCTTTCCCTGCTCCTGAAGAATACCCAAATGCTTACATCAATATGGTTCACGATGCAGCCAATCCGAACTTTGTATTCAGCTCTAATGTTGAAGAATCGTCCAATCCTGAGGCTCACAAGTTCTAGGATATGTTGAGTGCTGGAAATCAACTTTAGTATGTCGGATGTGAGAAATATTCTCAGTTGTCTCTAGTTGCCCATCTCATGAACCTGAAGGCAAATAATTGCATGTCCCAGAAGTGCAATGATCAAGTATTAGATTTAATCAAAGAAGTTGTGTCGAAAGATGATCATATACTAGATGACTTCTAAGGGGGCAAGAAGTTATTGAGAGGCATGGGCCTACCAGTCGAGAAGATTTATTGTTGCATCAATAATTGTATGATCTATTGGAGAGACGATTTTGATTTGACCAGTTGCCTTTTGCAACCATCCTTGGTTCAAAACCGCTAAGCAGGAAAAAGCAAAACGGCAGAAAAGCAGCATTGCGTATAAGAAGATGTATTATTTTCCATCAACTTCTCGTCTGCAAAGGCTATACGCATCTACAGCAACTGCAAAGGACATGAGGTGGCATGCTGAACACGTTATTGATGATGGTGTGATACGTCACCCGTCAGATTCAGAGGCCTGGAAATATTTTGATCAAACTCATCCGGAGTTCACCGCCGAAAGTTGGAATGTAAGATTGGGCCTTTACACATATAGTTTTTAACCTTTTGGTTATTTTAGGGCGCAATATTCCTCGTGACTGGTGATAGTCATACCATACAACTTGCCTCTATGGCTATTGATTTGTACATATTTGTATGTGATTTTCATGTGTTTTTGCATCGTATGTTGTGTGCTTTTAGGGTGTTTAGGTTTATCTTTTTATCATTTTTCTTCCTTTTGATGTTTTTAATTTCATTTGGTGTTTAATGTGTTTTTACTTTATTTTATATGACATAAGCTAGTTTTGCTCAATTTTAGTATTTCAGCTCAAAACGAGGAAAACGGGACGAGCGACGAGCCGAAGTTCTGCAGGCGCCGCAATGCAGTGCCCGCGTCGATGCCGAGAACCGCTCGCGTCGATCGACACTAGGTCGACGCATAGCTACAGTAGCATCAATCCTAACTTCTTCGACCGACGCAACTGACGATGCAACTTGCAGTAGCGTCGATCCTGGTCCGCGTCTTTCGACGCCCTGCCTGGTCGACGCGAGCAGCCTGACTCGCATCCATGTCAACGCTCGGCACGCGTCGATTGACGCTAAGGCAGTTTTGGCGGTTATTTTTGGAGAATCTATATAAACCCGGTGGTTTCTTCATTTTTAGTGTGCTGGAACGAGGGGAAAAGGTCCAGAACAATATAGAGAACCCTCGGTTCATACCATATTTTGATTCATGCAAAATTAGAGTTTTATAGTTCGTAGTTCCTTCGTTTCTATGCCGTTCGACGTTCAAGGCCATTTCTCGTCGCTAAAGATCGTTGGATTGCTGATGCTTTCTCTAGATTATAATTTTTTCTGCACTTTGTTATTTGCTTTTTATAGTGTAGCTTTGATTTTCTTTTGAATGTTAATGTTGAACTTTGATAGTATAATTTAGTGTAATCCTTTTATCGTTCTTCTCGTTCGTAATTTATGTTTACGTTCATGTTTTGCGTTGAAATTATGATTCGATCATGATGATGCTTGTTGGCTAAATTTATCGGTCTAGTGTGCCTAGGGTTATTTAGAACCATCGGGATTGACAATCCCGATCGTGGAGATGATTCCGGCGCACTAGACCCTTGCTTTTATTAATCGTTTTAAAGATTTTAAATATATTGCTCGTAGATGTTAGAAAACCTCAAACCTTATTTAATCGCGTGTTTAGTTTAGTTTATATTTTGTTTCTATGTACGTAAAATCGAACACCAGAATAATCTCCGATTATTCTTTCTTATGATTCGACTCGAGTCAAACTTATCGCCAACAATAGCTCCGTTCTCTTGCGGATGAGCTTTTTATTTTTTAAAGCGAAAAAGTTCGATTCAAAAATTTGACGCCGTTGCCGGGGAAGGCTAAAGGCTACGATTTTTGGTGTTTGCTTTTATTTGTGTGTTTGTGTTAGTATTTGTTGTTGAATTTTGTTTTGTTTATTTTTATACTTTTTGGTACGTTTAATCTTCATTTTTGAGTGTTGTGCTTTGTAGCCACATTTTTGAAGACTCGAGATTATTTGATTGAAGATGGCGAATTATCGAGTTAGTTCGCCATATGATGACCCTTAAGCTCCAACTCTCGATTGTCAAGTCCCTCCATCGTATTATGACCCGTATGCTCCGAGCGGTCAAGAATGGGCCCATGCTTTTGATATCCCGACCCATGTCCTTCAAATTGCTGTAATCCAAACATGGATTCTTATGCACCGTCTCATGGGTATTATGATCCGAGTCTTGACGATTCTTATGCTCAGTTTGCCCCGCCTTATCTGAACGCGAACTTGTATGCTCCTACGTTTCAAGATTTCCATTCTTCGAGCTACGATGTTTACACTCCACCCACATCCAATGCGTATATTTCGAGCGGCGATCATTCCGTCACTGTTTCTCAAGATCTTTTAGCCGAGATTGTGGAAGCGACTCAATGTATGGATGAACGTATAGAATGTATGGATGAACGCATAGAACGCCTCGATATTTAATTAGAGCAATTTGACAACAAAGTGTACAAGCTAAACCAACCTTGTCATGAGGAGTTGCCTTTCTTTGATATGAAAAATTCCACCTTTGTTGATGGCAATTCTATCGTTGATGATATTTTAAACGAGGTGTGTGAAGATGTGAAATTTGTGGGTGAGAAGAAGGAGGTGGAAGTCGGCATTGTCTCCCCCATGCTTTTTGAGGATGTTATACAAGACTGTGTGGGAGAGTTGCCTTCGGGTGAATTTATTGAACCTCATGTCGTGCCGCCTGACGCTTTGTACGAACATGAGAAGAAGGTGTTTGAAGAGAAAGTTGAGAAGGATCCCGTTTGCATCTTAGGACGTGCTTTTTGTGCCCGCCTTGGTGATTATCATCGCCAATTATTTCTCTTAGAGAATACCAAGGCGTGGCACGATCGTCATTTATTTTTAGACCCGGGATGACATCGAATGGATGTCGTCAAGCTAAAGACGTAAATCAAGCGCTTCTTAGGAGGCAACCCAAGCCTTTTAACTTTATTTATTTTTTGTGTGTTTTTGTTTCTTTTCATTTCAGGTTCCCCTCGACTTTGAAGCCCGTTAGATGATCTTAGATGTCAACTCATCATCACAAGCGCGATTTCAGGGATGTATCTCTCCTTCTCTTATCTTTTACCATACTTAGCTTAAATTTTCATTTTATACAATGTGGACATTGTATGGTTTAAGTGTGGGGGGGTTTGTCCTTGGTTTGGTTAGTAATTTTTGTATGCTTGCTTGTGGTTGATTTGAGTTGTGTGTATTGATATTGATTGGAATCTTGACAAAGTGACGTGGTTAGATGCTTTGGTTAGGATATTTAGATTTCCGTTCGAACAATAGTGTAGTTGTGGGGAATGAAGTGTAAATAGTCTATGAAGTGTCTTGTCTTCTGTTCTATTCTTGTTTCATTCCAAAGAGTCGAATACTCTCTACTAGTCCCGTTTTCAGTTAACCTCTATAGGATTTTATGTAATTTTTTTTTATTTTGGAGACATTAAAACTCCACGTGCGTTATTGAAGAATGTTATCAGTTGCACTTAGCAACGTAAGATTGGAGTCAATGAACTCTCGTTGTTGATTGATGTAAATTATGCTCGTTTTATACCTCATCTTTATGGGTACTTATTAAAAAAAGAAAAAAAATAAAAAGAAAAGAAGAAGAAGAAAAAGAAAGAATAAGTACAAGAAGAGGAAACCTTGTACAAGTTAAGTTCTTATTTTTATTTTTCTTAGATTGTTTTGCTAAAGAGGTATATAGATGACTGGGCTAGTCGGGTGACAATTTGGCAGTTTGAGCAGGGATAGACTTTGGCCGAGGCATGGATGGGTGACGTACATGGAGGTAAACTCGTTACTTTTAGGTGTTCGGAAGCTAGTCTAAATATCTTATCTCAACGTTATCGTGTCGTCCTTTTAGTTGAGTTTTCAGTCGATTTAATGTATTAACTTCTTGAATTATTTGAATGCATTAGTGATTAGGTCATCGGGTAATTAGCTTTCTCTTGTCTAAGTCTAGATTAGATTTTGCTTGGGGACAAGCAAAAAGCTAAGTGTGGGGGAGTTGATTTGTACATATTTGTATGTGATTTTCATGTGTTTTTGTATCGTATGTTGTGTGCTTTTAGGGTGTTTAGGTTTATCTTTTTATCGTTTTTCATTGGTTTGGTGTTTAATGTATTTTTACTTTATTTTATATGAAATAAGCTAATTTTGCTCAGTTTTAGTATTTCAGCTCAAAACGAGGAAAATGGGACAAGCGACGAGCCGAAGTCCTGCAGGCGCCACAATGCAGCGCCCACGTCGACGCCGAGAATTGCTCGCGTCGATCGACACTAGGTCGACGCATAGCTATAGTAGAGTCAATCCTAACTTCGTCGACCGACGCAACTGACGACGCAACTTGCAGTAGCGTCGATCCTGGTCCGCGTCGATTGACGCCCTGCCTGGTCGACGCAAGCAGCCTGACTCGCGTCGACGTCGACGCTCGGCACGCGTCGATCGACGCTAAGGCAGTCTTGGCAGTTATTTCGGGAAAATCTATATAAACCCGGTGGTTTCTTCATTTTTAGTGTGCTGGACGAGGGGAAAAGGTCCAGAACAATGTAGAGAACCCTTAGTTCATGCCACCTTTCGATTCATGCAAAATTAGAGTTTTATAGTTCGTTGTTCCTTCATTTCTATGCCATTCGACGTTCAAGGCCGTTTCTCGTCGCTGAAAATTGTTGGATTGCTGATGCTTTCTCTAGATTATAAGTTTTTCTGCACTTTGTTATTTGCTTTTTGTAGTGTAGCTTTGATTTTATTTTGAATGTTAATGTTGAACTTTGATAGTATAATTTAGTGTAATCCTTTTATCGTTCTTCTCGTTCGTAATTTATGTTTACGTTCATGCTTTGCGTTGAAATTATGATTCGATCATGATGATGCTTGTTGGCTAAATTTATCGGTCTAGTGTGCCTAGGGTTATTTAGAACCATCGGGATTGACAATACCGATCGTGGAGATGATTCCGGCGCACTAGACCCTTGCTTTTATTAATAGTTTTAAGCTTTTAAATTTATTGCTCGTACATATTAAAAAACCTCAAACCTTATTTAATCGCGTGTTTAGTTTATATTTCGTTTCTATGTACGTAAAATAGAACACCGGAATAGTTTCCGATTAGTCTTCCTTGTGATTCGACTCGAGTCCAACTTATCGCCTACAATAGTTCCGTTCTCTTGCGGACAAACTTTTTATTTTTTAAAGCGAAAAAGTTCGATTCAGCTATGTATGAAAGAGCAATACATGTTTTTTAGTGTTCTTGTTTCAGGCCCCAAAAATCCAAAAGATAAGCAGGATGTGTTTCTGCAACCTCTAATCGCTGAGTTGAATCAGTTGTGGATGGTCGGTGCACCCTCATATGATATCTCTAAAAAATAGAATTTTCAATTACGGGTAGCCCTCATGTGGACAAGTAGCGATTTCCTCGCCTACTCCATGTTGTCTGGTTGGAGCACGGCTGGCAGAACGGCATGTCCATATAAGGAATTTGACCGTGGTTGGAGAACGGCTGGAATATTCGGATGCATTTACTCTCAAGTGTAGCGGGAAACAATCTTGGTTTGATAATCATCGGAAGTTTCTTGATTGTGGTCATCCTTTTCGAAAAGATAGAAGGAATTTTCGAAAAAAACAGAAATGTGGAGACTCCACCGCCGAGCGTACGGTCAGTAATGGAGATTTTGGCAGAGATAGAAATTTTGAGGCTTTTCAAAGATACTGATCTAGATGCAGAGATCGTCAATGGACGCATAGCAAAATCATGTGCTTGGAGGAAAAGAAGCATATTTTGGGATTTGCCATACTGGAGCACAAATTTGATTCGGCATAATCTAGACGTTATGCACATCAAAAAATGTGTTTGATAATTTTTTCAACACGGTTATGAATGTCAAGTGGAAGACAAAAGACACTCCCAAATCCAGGGATGAACTGAACGAATATTTTTTTCGTCTCAACCTATAACAAGACATGGCAGGAAAGTATATATGATGATAAATATAGTTACGGGGCTCTAGAAAGAATCTCATTATTAATTACTTTTTCCGATAGAGTTAAAGTGGTGCAATGGAATAAGTAATTAATGACGAGATTCTTTCTAGAGCTCCGTAACTATATCCATCATCATATGTATTCAGATTTTTCTCCTCCAACTACCAATTCAATCAATCTAACCAAAATCAATTATATTAATTATTAGATGGATTTGCATTTATCCCGGTTCAATTGTGCTTAAATTTTAATATTTTTTTAGATGAGAGGTAGAGGCCGTGGGTGTTCTTCTCTAAGCCCATCTCCGGGCCATGCTTCTCTTGGTTCATCACCATCATCTCATCGTCAGATAGACGATGATATGACTGACTTATTGGCAGGGACTCCGTCATAATACCAACCACCCCGTTCGATGCTAGTACATCGAGAGGCCTCATGCCACCACATCCTTGTATAATCGAGATCTTTGTCGTCCCCCCGAGTTAAGTAACTTTAATTTAAATTTTATAAGTAATAAATTCTTTATTTCAATATATTACCCTAATAAACTCTATATTTTACCAGGATACGTAGTGACTCAACGGAGTTACCGACGATCCTTTGGCTGATCCACGAGACTCGTGTACACCCCGATAGGTGGAAGTATGAGCATATTCTCGATTCTCGTCGTTAGTTGTAGTGGCCCGAGCTTTTGGTAATTAAACTAATATTATTTTCGGAAGTTATTATATGTAATGATTTTTATTAATCAAATTGTTTTGTTTTGTTTTGCCGAGGTGCTGTTATTGGGACCCGAGTGTATATTCTGAGGAGGTCATACGGCATAACTTCTACGGTTTATAGTCGCCTCGTGGTGCAGCCTTCTCCAAGAGTGGAAGGTAAAGTGGAGAACGGAGGGGAGGGTGTTCGCGTGCGTCAGCGAGGAAACCCAGAAGAGATGGGTGGTGGAGTTCGAGAAGCCAGAGAACAAGAAGCAGTTTGAGCAGACGGGTAGGAATAGAATGAGTTAACCCAGCGAACCTGGTACTGGGATAACCAAGCACAAAGGAGGGTCTCGGACTGCGATTGGTAATGCACGTCAGCTCGTAAGTAAAATGAAAATATGTTTGTAAATTTAGCTAGTAAGTAATTAATTAGTCCATAATTAGTGATAAATTAAAAAATAATCTAAATATTATATACAGCGTGAGGATATGGGTAGAGAACCCAATACATTCGAGCTTTTCTTGATTATGCACCAGAGACCCGACGGCATTTTCACTAATTCTCAATCGCAACAGACTTTTGTAAGTATTTTTTTATATGTAATTAATATAAATATATATCTTTCGTTTCTAATCCTCGTAACGGTAAATTATACATAAATCAAAATATTGCAGGAGAAGTATCAAAGAAGTATGTAGGAGGCTCGTGCTTCATCACCAAGTCCTGCCGTCGTTGACGAGAACACGGTTTATCTACAGACCATCAGGGTGAAGAAGAGTCATCGGTTTGGCACGGGATGTTTAGGAACTCTTCTCTCTTCGAAGAGTTCTAGAAGCGGTACCTCCTCTGTTCCTAATAGTCGTGTCTCGGAGATCCAAATGCAGATGGAGGTTTTGAAGAGTCAGGTCGAGAGTCAGCTCCAAGCGAGCGAGCGTGCACATCAGGATCAACTCTAGGCGATGCGTGAGGAGCATGCACGTCAGCAGCTTCAGATAGAGGCGTCCCTCCGTGACCGTGTGATGCAGGAAGTCGCCACAGCGATGGCAGCACGACGTCGGCGGCCGTCCTCTGATGCTCTCCAACTGATGATGATGATGATGATGATGATGATGATGATGATGATGATGATTCTGCTGTATAGTTGATTTAAGACCAAATAATATTTGTGTTGGTCCTTTATTTGAACTTTATACAATATACGATATAATTGTTAATTAATTATATATTTTTAATTATTATTTTTTTGGAAATACAAATTAGTTTTCATATTGTATTATTAATTTGTGACATAAATATAGGTAAAAATATCAAATAAATTAAAATTTAAAAATAAATTTATTTCATAATGCTGACGGGGGGGCGTCATCATCATTCAAAAAGTATTGACGGGTAGAGCATGTCAGCATTATTTAAGTGTGCTGACAATCGTTGCCTGTCAGCATATGCTGACGGGATTAACCTACCCGTCAGCAAATGCTGATGGGTATCGGGTTATAGTCAGGGGCTTTGCTGATGGTTCCTACCCGTCAGCATGTCGTCGGGTCCTACCCATTAGCATGCCGTCAGTATTTACTAATGGGTAGCTTAATCCCGTCAGCAAAGAGTTTGCTGACGCCAAAAATGCTGATGGGCTTAACCTGTCAATAAATTGATGCTGACAAGTTTGCTGACGGATCACGCCCGTCAGCAAATGACAATTTTTTTGTAGTCTTAATAGACTGTCAATCTTTTTATTCATATGCATTTGCTTAATGTTCTTTACCTATTAATTTGAATGAAAATATAACAAGTTTTTAATCAATTAACTCATGTGTGTTTTATGTCAATTTCATTATGTAATATTTATAGGTACCAGTAAAAGGGGTTTAAAAGTTTATTCTTAAGAATGTGTTTCTTCGCTTCTATCTAATTATGAGTGCTTGTTTTAGTTTAGGCCTTCTACTTCAAGTTTGCATCAATCAAATTATGAATTGCTTATATTCTCCAATTGTGTGTCCCCTCTCTCGGTTTGCATCAGTCAATGATAATTCATAATCATTGACAAATTTCAATTGCTGTTTTTGTATTGAACATCCTCAATCTCTACCCATTCTTCTCATAAATTTTCAAATATTTTACTAAGAAATTCTTCAGAATATCTCTCGTCACTTGCTCTGGAAATCCATTTGACCGGATCATAAGCACCAGGAAAAAATATGAAAATAAAAGAAACATAAATTAAATTTGAAGAGAAGCTCATCGATGTTTAGAAGTGTTACATCTAGATCAAAAATCACGTCGGGGTCTACTCCGACCAAACCAAATCTATCTGAAATTATCCGTGTGATTCGTCTAGATCTACTCTGACCGAACATACACCGGAGCACAATGTACCGTACCGTACCGCCTACTTGAGAACGGACGGTGAGAAGAGGCTGACCCACCACGAGGAAGTTTTTCCATCACCACCACTCTCAACCTCCGCTGCCATCTCTCTCCTCTAGATAGGTGCGTGAAATTGCAAGAAAGGAGAAGAGAAGGTTGGAAAAAAGAGTATTTTTGTTATTTGATAACCCATGAAGTTTTTTTTGAAATTTTCCAAAAATGAAGCAGGGCTAACGAGGAAAAAATAATAAACAGGATGAATGAAGTTTTCCCTTTTTTTCTTTCAAGTGTCTCGATCTAATTGAGATAAAAAAAATAGTGGACTTTTAAGAATTCCCTCCCTCCCAATTTGTTTTGTTGGGTATTTTCTTTACCTTGTAAATTAAAGAAAGAAAAATTCTCCTAAACTCTTAGAGTGTATAACGCTTGGTGATGCGTTCATCGTACATACTTGAATGTAGGCATTCAAACAATGTCCAGTTTCGATTTAATCATACTTGAACCGACCGATTTGGTTTTATATGAATCAACATGTGCCGATTGCCAATTTAATATATAAATTTAAACGCATTTAATATTTTTTCTATATTATACTAGGAAATGGTTTATCCTGCATCTCGACATCAGAAAATAGTAAATTGAGATTGAACTCAAAATAAGGGGTAAATAGCCAAATACCAAAAAAACCCAGTAACTTGTAATTCGATAAAATACAGTATTTTCAATGTATACTATAAAAGCATGATGAAGTCGGCAAAACACTACAAAAGTACAAGTTAAACGAGTGAACAGCTCAAGCAAAAAACAGCACATTAAAACGTAGATAATTTCACAACCATACCATATATCTACACTGCTTTTGCTGCCGACTACAGTTTTAAGCCGATGCAACCTCAACTTCAGTTGCGGCTGCCGGTGCAGGTGGAGCAACATAGTGCTCCTCTTCCTTCGGCGGATGGATGGTGACGAGATCAGGCAGGGGTGTCATCGGACCCTGCTTCCCCTTCGGGTCCCAGTCAAGCATGATCTTCACTTTGATGCCAAGAACACCCTACAGCAATTCTTATATCCAGTTAGTAGATGTGATGACCAATTAGAACAATGGTTAGTTAGAAAAAATTACCCTTTAAAAATAAGAACTTCCTTCTTTCAAAATGATAACACACTATTATATTTTGTTGTGTACAACATTTGTTGAAGGTTAATGGGGCTCTTTTGTATTAATTAGGCTAAACTACATAGGTATTTTTGTAATTATCCCTTGGAACCATTTCAGAATAAAAGAAAGAAACAACAAAAGGTTAACTGTAACTTGCCTGTCTAAGAAGAACGTGCCTCACAGCGGAGTCTATGTATTCTTTGACAGGCTGGCCAGAGGAAATCATGTATCCATCCTTGAATTTCATTGCTTTGGCACGTTGAGCCCTTAGCTTTCCACTAACAATAACCTCACACCCTTTAGCACCACTCTCCATGACAAAACGCAACACACCATAGCAGGCTCTAAAGAGGAGGAACAATTGTTAGTGAGGCAAGATTTAATTTGCACGTATTTTCAAGATGTAGTATCTGTAGGAGAATATTCCAAACTCCATAAACACAAAAGGAGTCAATGAAGCCTGACAAACTCCAATATGTTCATATATGCATTGTGAGAAAGGATCTTCAATCCATTTAGTGGGAATGAGATAATAAATACCAATGCAAGGATATCAAATTTTTTGGCATACAGGGATTCAATAATTAAACATTTCCAACATATAGGTTTAGGTTTCAGTGAGATAATAAGAAATAAACAAGATAAATGATCTCTGGCAGCATATTCTAAACTCCAAAAACATTAAAGCAGTCAAGGGAGCCAGACTTGCTCCATTAACTATCAGCATTGATGAGGAACCTCTCAAGACATAATTGAAAAGGAATGAACAAAAACCAATGCTAGGTATACTCAATGAGTAAAGATATTCAAGGTCCGAATCAGATTGTTTTATTTCCTAAGACTATACGAGAGACAGGAATTTCAAATTAGGAGTTTGGGATGTGGGAGTAATTTAGAAAACCCCAGTACACTTGAGCCAGTAAAGAGGCCAACCTAACTCCACCAAATCATTGTTAGCATCAGTTTATTTTCTTTCCCCAGAAGATGAATTCAGAGAAAGCGAAACACACTATAACCAACGCTGTAATGCACAATCTTATGATCAAGAGAAGCAAAACATACTAGATTATTTTGAAACACGGACCCAAACAATAAGCAATTTTCAGGATGCAAGATGTGTAGGAGAATATTCCAAACTCCATTAACACAAAGGAGTTAATGAAGCCTGACAAACTCCAATATGTTTCTATATGCATTGTGACATAAAATCTTCAATCCATTTAGCGAGACAGAGAAATATAATACCAATGCAAGCTTTGAGATGAAGTTTATATGGCATTCAGAGTTCTTTAATATCAAGAGAAACATAATAATATCATTCAGAACCAGATGTTGGAAACCTATTAATAACAAATTTATAGGTCAGGCAAGGTAGGTTTAGAGCTACAGTGAGATAATAATAAATAAACAAGAATAATGATCTCTAATGGTTTGTCTGGCAGCATATTCTAAACTCCAAAAACATTAAAGCGGTCAAGGGAGCCAGACTTGCTCCAGCAGTTCACTATTAGCATTGATGAAAAACATCTCCAACTCAAAAATGAAAGGAAATTAATAAAAACCCAATGCTAGGTAGTATAACAAAGATATTGAAGAATTTAAAATCAAACTGATTTATTTCCTAAAACTACTATAAGAGTGATGGGAATCCCAAATAAAAGGCTTGGAATATAAAAATGTGGGAGTAATTTAGAAAACCCCAGTACAATTGAGACAGTAAAAAGGCCAACCTAACTCCATCAAATCATTGTAAGCATCAGTTTATTTTTTCCCCAAAAAGATGAATTTGGAGAAAGCAAAACATATAACCAATGCTGTATGCACATATCTTATGATCTGGGAATTAACACTAAATAACAAAAGTGATGAATAGAGATCCGAGGCAAACCTGCGGACAGCAAGTCCTCCAAGAAGCTTGTAGCGCAAAGACTCAGCCTGAGCAATTGCACATAAACCCCTGTTGTTAACTCTCTCAGCATAAAGTTCAACACTGTTTTCTGGGAACTTAAACCTCTTCTGAACAACAGAGGTGAGTTCTCTAATTCTTCTCCCCTTCTCGCCTAAAAAAAATCAACAAGCAGCAAAAAAAAATTAATCAAACATAAAAAATGTCCAACAAGTGCAATAGTCATCACATTAAGAAAAGGTATGCAGCTATCTATCTAAGTTGAACAAATCAATGCAAATAATAGATCGATATATAGAAATCAAATTCATACCAAGGACATTTTGGGTACGAGTCGCCCTAATAATAATCTCAGTGCGCATCGGAGTAACCCTCACCTCCACGCCGGAGTATCCGTCCTCCGCCAGCTCTCTCATCAGCAGCTCGTTCAACTCAGCGAAAAACACTCCATCCGCTACAAACTATTTCAAGAAAAAGTAAAAATTAAATCATTTAACAATAAGAAGGCTAATAAATCAAGTATGTACGCATTTCGCATTTTCATATGTAAGATCAACAATACACACGCATATATGTACATACCTTCCGTTTTTTGCTCATTTGAGTGGCCATTTTTCGGGAAAGGGTTTGCTGAGTATATGTTTGAGTGCGGGGATTTCAGAGATATGGCTGATGAATACTTTGGAAATGGCGGCGATAGTGTGTGTGGTTGTTGCAAAATGTATACAAGCAGCGATGATTTATATATGGTGAAGCGGCTCCATTAGGGTTTAGGATGACGCTATAATTTCGCGCGGATGTTGTCTATTGTTCGCCTGGTCAGTATTGGATTATGGCCCATCACCTATAATAACAAGCCCACTTTATCGGGCCTGAATCAATGCCTTTTGACGACGGGGTGCAGGGGCAGCAGCAATGACCTTATGCCTTTAGCACCGGATAGGACCGTAGGGTTTGAGTCATTTCCATCCAGCTATCTATATCTATATTTATCTTTATATATATATATATACTTAGTTTAACACCCGTGTATTACACGGGATTTATAAAAAACTAAATATAAATAATATTTGCGGAAATTATAAAATTTTAAATTTTAAATAAAAAATTAAAAGGATGTGTATCTCAACCCGTGCCCTGTTCAATTTATTAATTATTATAATTATTGATTAATACTATATTTTAATGTTCAAATTAAATTCATTAATAATTATATTTGCATACTTATAAAAATTCAAAAGATGTCACATTTTCAACTCGTCTCTAATCTATATTAATTAATTATTATTTTAAGTTTCAAAATTAAATTATTTCAACTTTTATTATAATGTCATGTCGGAATTATTTTCTTTTTTAATTATGTAGAAATTTTCTTAACATAATTATGATAGATACCTTATTTAATATTATTATGATTTTATTTCTTTTTTTAATTAAAAAGCCACCTTGAATTAGTTTCCTCTTTTAATTATGTAGGAATCTTCTTAACATAATTAAAATAGATACTCTAATTAA
>BMAC01000221.1:917098-943348 GCA_014905375.1 Phtheirospermum japonicum | reverse complement strand
TATATATATATATATATATATATATATCATGTGATAACCAATTCCCTAGGTCTTTCCCTTTTTTCCTTAATTCTTCATCATTTAAATTAACATCACATATAATGTAAAATAGCGGTTCCTAAAGTTCTCACCTAGGGAATTGGTTCTCACATGAACCTAATCATATCTATCTATCTATCTATCTATCTATCTATCTATCTATCTATCTATCTATCTATCTATATATATATAATTGCTTATTTAAATATTTTAATACACTCAAGCCAATTATTTTTATTTTAGATAAAGTAAAATAAAAGATTATCGTGCAACGCACGGGCACAATACTAATTATTACTTACACACGGGTATACGTTGTATGGTCTATCCAGAGATGAACATTTGATATAACGAACGAACATATACATTTTTACAATTGATCGTACTATAATTATATAATCATCTACATTATAAAAAATTGTATATTAAGTTAATATATGTATTTGAGATATTATATTAATGTATATTAGGTTAATATATGTATTTTAGGTATTATCTTTTTTAGCAAGTTAGGGCTTGTGGGCCTTGTTAATAAGTTTGTATAGAAACTCCTTTTGCACTAATGAGAAATCGGACTTTCGCGTCACAATAATCTTTATGGTATCAAAGCGAAGGGAATTTTCTTTTCGATCCAAACACAAATTAGAGCCGCCAGTTTGAGATGCTACTTCGAAATTCCAGCAGATTTCGTTAGATTCAATCGACTTGTCTTGCTTTTTCGTCCTTTTCGTGATCTTTCAACATGAAGGGAAAGGATGACAATCTCAAACCCATTTCCCGATCAGACCGACGTCTTGATATAGCTGATCGAGGGACTAGTCAGGCGCGGGCCGGGGTGACAGCAGGCGTCGAGGAGATAGGCCATTGTGCACTCATTGTAACCAACTAAAGCATGAGGCCCATACGTGCTTCTAAGTGTTCGAATACCCCGAGTGGTGGTCCAACGACATAATCGCCCAGTACAAGGCCCGCTTGGCTGTTGGCGGGTCTGATGCAGGCACTTATCGATTGAAGAGCAAGTCCTGTGGTCACGGCCATGCTAATGCCGCGCAGAACAGTGAGGGCTCGGCTTCGGGCTCGGGTCTGGCCGAAAATTTCTCAGCCGCTGATCGGTCAAGTACGGGACTGTCGAGATCTCAATTTTAGCATTTGATGAATCTGTTTCAGCCCACTTCAGGTACGTCTAATAATATTTTGGGTATGTCTTCTAATTGGATTTTAGATACCGGGGCTTCGTTTCATATGACGGGAGATTCTTCGTTACTTACTGATTTGAAGATGACGGTCGAAACTTCGACTATTTTGTTGCCTAATGGGTTGCCTACTACTGCTTGTCGTGCTGGCATTGTTCGCTTTAGCAACCGATTTATTCTCAATGATATGTTACTTGTGCCTCAGTTGACCTGCAACTTGATTTCTTGTGCTCAATTATTACGTCATCAAAACTGTATTGTGACGATAACTGATAAGCTATGTATTTTATAGGATCGCACTACGATGACCTTGATTGGATCGAGTGAGGAGCAAAATGGATTCTACTGGCTACGTGTTCACTACTGCAGACTGGGTCATTAACGACAGTTTTTTTAAGCTTTTAACGGCGGTTTTTGAACCGCCATAAAAAAGTGGGATTTAACGGCGGTTATTTTTCACTTTTAAAGGCGATTTTTGAACCGCCGTTAAATTTTACGGCGATTTTTATAAATACCTTCTAAAAAGTCTGTTTTCCAAAACGAACATTTTACGTCGGTCTTTGAAAACTACCTTCTAGAAAGTAGTAAAAAAAAAAAAAGAAATGAAAGCAGGTGCACCAAAATTAAATAAACGCAAAATTTTAAAATAGCCAAAAGAATAACTCAAAACCATTCAACAAAGAGTTCAAATATCACTCCCTCTCTTCAAAAAATAAATTCTAAAATATATGAGTTATAAACTATTTAAGAACTAAATTATCTAAAACTCCATCCTTCCTAATATCTAAAATATTGAGAATTGAATGCCTCTTGCAATAAATTCCAAAACGGACTAATTCTTGTTATCGACCTCGAATTTTCATCAGAAGAAAAGGCAATGTCAGGAAAGCCTTTGTGAACATTGAACCCGTGAACAGTGATGTTGGGTCTCYTTCTCAGYACCTGCATAAACAAGTCGTATATCAACATTACAAGCTAAACAATAAAAGATAAAATTTTTGATAAACTTAATAGTATAGGTCTTCGTGAAAGATGAATATTATAAAATATAAAAAAAGATAAATTACTCACCTCGACTGGTAAGATATAACCAATGTCGTAAATATGAACCTCGCTGCTTTTCATTGATGTACATGCAATCTGTGATGACAAAAAAAAAAGCATACAAGTTAACATGTGAAGCAAAAAGGAACCGTATCTAATGCYAGTGTGGTCTTTTTCTTAACATCTTTTAATCCTTACCTCGTCTTGGTCCGCAAGGTTCCACCGAACAACATCAAGTTGTTGACAAACTAATTAAAGAAAAGCAAATATTAATTAGAAAAAAAATTAAAGAAAAAAAAAACTGATAACATTCACAATATTTCTTCAGACAACCCGATTTCTTGCAGTTGCACCCCCTCTTTTATGCAGAGCAGAAGCAGGGGTTTTGCTGAAACCATCCTGCCAAGAAATGAAAATAAATAAATAAATGAATAATCTCCAAACAAGCAAATGTGAGTCGGAAAAGTTATCAGCTACTAACCCCGATTTCTGATAAAGAATCGGAGCCCCTAATCACTTTGGGAGCGAAAGCAAGAGGGTTTCTCGATTCGATYTGTTTGCGTGTYGCARGAACAGTGTCTTCATGAATAGGCTTGTAGAAGCAATCTATACACGCACACGGCTCCACACAGTATACACCGGCAGCAAAGCATTCGCAGTAACTACATTCAGAAYAGAGRTTTTTTATTTTGAAAAAAGAAAATGGAGTTTTCTGTAAAGAAGCTATAATTACAATATCTACCCCCGAGGTTTAGCCTAATTACAAAAACACCCCCAGTTTTATCTTTTGAAATTCCAAATACTTCATTGACATTTCCAACACCTAAAGGGGGTGTTTGTAATTTTGTTTTTTTTTTTGTAATTAGGATAAATCTCAGTGTAGTATCTGTAATTATCCATAAAAAGAAATTACATGTATAAATTAGTGACAATAACAAAATCTACCCGAGGGTTTAGCCTAATCACAAAAAGATCCAGTTATTTTCAAAATTCCAAATACATCATTGACATTTGTAACTTCTCCTTAGGGGGGTGTTTGTGTAATATATGTAATTATCCCTAAATGGAAAGTAGAACTTACAGCTTCAAACATTTTGATATTTTGCAATTACATCTCTTACAAGAACCTTCCCCCTCGCCAGCTTGTTCCAACCTACGCCTTCGCAATCCAATCTAACGCATCAGTTCAAAACTAACTATTACCGAAAACCAGATTTTTCACAATTAGAAACAGTTTAAAACACAAACACATACATATACCTCTTCTTCTTTGGACTACTCGGATTGGTCTCTTCGTTCTCCACTTGAACGACACCATTTTCAACATTTTTTATTTCTCTCTCCAATGAGTAACCAGTCAGAGTAGTGCTTAACAGCTCTTGACCGGAAGAAATCGGAGGATGGAAATTGGAAAACGAGCCCGGCCCGATCAATAATCTTCTAGAAGCCGAGGAATCGTGATTGACAACATTGTTGTAATCATTGGGAGTCGATGCTAGAGCATTTAAATGCTGGTCGATGGACCACCAACATAAATAAGGAGGGACAACATGTAAGCCTTTTGCTACCCATACACTACCATGTCCCCTTTTTAATTCTATCTCTATGCTTCAGATTCATTTCTGCTGATTAGTTTCAATTCTGCTAATTAGTTTGGTTCTTATTGTTATTATTTTGTTCAAACTCACTAGGAATATCCACACTAATCACCATTTTTTTCAACAAGCAAACTTCCAAGGTAAAGATTCAGAAACGTAGAAAACAAAATTAAGAATTATTGACACTTTCACTGCATCAAAAAATTAAAATCCAAAGAAAATGATTCGGAAACTCATTTTTCAAATCCTATTTACATATCTCATTTTGCAATGCAACCCACCCACTGTATTTATACCACTTCACCCTCGTATATTTACACACGATCCAATTTAAAAAGTACGTAAATAGTTGACATATTGAACAAATGCCAGTTAAAATTCATGATCCAAATTAAGATGGACTTTCCTTTGGGCCAAATATATTAGCCGCCAGGAATTTATGCAAAAGGATGTGGACTTTATATATTAAGGCCTAGTGGGTGAGTTTTGATTACTTGCTAATGAGTGTTATTTTTGTAACCGTAACCTGAATCTATCTAACCTGAATGTATTTTTCCTGGTTTTCTATCACAAGCTGATTTCTTTATTTGCTAAAACTAAAAGTTCCGCCTATCATTATGGGTATGGCCACCCTGATATCATTAAACTACTACAGAAACTATATTGGTTCACCACTCAAGTACCAACTGCAATAACACCTCTCTAATATTCCAAGATATGCTTGGTTTGCAGATTGTGATATCTTTTCCAATAAGGACCTCACTACATGGTCTCCTACCATGGCCTTGGCCTGGAATTGTTACACAGATATGATTGTCAAGGGTAAGCTACAAATTTATATCATTTCATCTGACTAAAACTTTCAAGAAAATTATGGTGCATTAGTGACATACTTGGCTTTGCAAGAGGTTAAGAACAGTAGAGCCTATAAAATTAGCAGCCGAAGCTTTCTTTATCAATATAGATAAGGCTTTCATTGACTCCATCATTGGCTGTAAAAAGATATGAAAACAAGTTGGTATAAGACTGATATTAAAGGGCAACAACACAAATAAGTTAGGTTTAGCAGTCAAACCTGGCAATAAAACCATAATCCTTGAACAGAAAGCTTTCCCAAATGAAATTGATGTTCAAGCTGAGCCACCATGGCTTGGTAATCCTAGAATGCCCATTTACTTAGAATATTATTTCTCTTTCCGTAATAATATTTCACACTAACTTAGAACTATGAGAGAGAAATAAACTAGGCTACATCGGTTCGAGAAAAAAATGTATTAAATAAGGCCCACATTCAAACCAAGTAGAGAAAACATATATCAGTCTTTCTTTTTCTTGGCAGGTATAAAGGATGGAAAATTTTAAAAACAGAGAGAGAGAGAGATAGAGGAACCTACAAGTAGCAGTGATCTAAGTGCAGCTGCAAAGGCGTGATTAACAAGACCACTTTTGAAGTGGGACCTTGACTCAACAAATTGATTAATTAGTAAGTAGCTCTCGCACAAAGGAAAAATTCTTTTAGCAGATTCCTGAAATTGAGTAGAATAATATAAATAGGTTAACAGAATTTCCAGGACTACCAAATGATAAAATGCCCATTTGGAAAGTGAAAGTCATTCGTCCAATCTAGACTGAAAACAAGCAACGAATGAGATATCTTACCTGAAGTGCCAAATCCATAGACACGTCGACTTGGAAGTTCGTACTATCATCCTTCCCGTGGACTCTTCGTATTGAAATATACCGTCCTTCGATCCCAACCAAAGCTGACAAGAGATCATCAATAACAATCAATTCCTACACATATAATGAGCACACAAACAAAATGAGTTGATTTAAATAACAGTAGGTGTCAGGAACAGGTAACCAACTCATCCGTAAACCTCAACATCCATAACGAGCTACTTTACATTTTTCCATTACCAAATAATCCGAGATGCATAAAAAGCTAATTTCAGTTTCATAGCAATGTTGAAAGCAGACATTGGGTGATTATAACAATGGATTATATCATGGTTAAAAGGACACGTTTTATTCAAAATGTTACCTGTATTGCCGTATGGTAGCAACCTATGGGATTTTCCACTCCAGGACTGCATGTGGAAAAAAAAAAAAGAGCAATAACATCATAGAAAAATGATATCTATCATATTGAGAATACAGTACTACATCAACAAATTATTTTCTTAAAAGGATTAGTTCATCTCATACCAACAGAGTAAGAAAAAGTGCCAATTAAATATGAACTGCGTAAACACTGGAAATTCACCCTACAGAAAAAACAAAACAAAAATAACAAATAAAATTCCACATACCCAAAGCTTTCTAACGAAAACCTCTTTGATTCAGCAACACCAGATGCGGACTTCGTTTCCTACACAAATAACTTGATTAAGAACTGAAACAGACAATTCTCGTGGAAAAAAAAAGAATTACAGTAAAACCTGGTGAAATCGGCCGGTGAGGAATGGGCTATCGACATTCCATTTCGGAGTAGACGGGCTTGGAATGGCTGAATCCATCCAACCCCTTCTGAGTGTGGATATTTCTTCTGACTCTGTGAGTGAGAGAAAGTGAAGGAGATGAGTAATTGTAGTTTGCAGCTGCCGCGTAATTCTTTTCAAATATCCATTTTTATTTTTTTAGGGTTTGGTCACCATGAAGGACACACGATTGAGTGATTGGAAATATTGCGGTGAGGGTGACGGCCGACGAGATTGCCGGGAGAGGAAGTAGGAGAAAAAAGTAGGTGAAAATTGAGAAGAGGGGGAAAATGTGGAAGATGGAGGCGGAGAGAAATTTCTGGAGACGAAGGCAAACAGGAAGATGAATTTTAAGTGTGTGGATAGGGTTGTGTTTGAAATCTGGGATAAAACGACGGAACTCGTGTGCAAAAAAATAATTTAATTATACATTCTACGGCGGTTTTAATAAACTGCCTTGTATTAGTGCACCAAAAAAATGTTGAGTTTCTACGGCGGTTCTACTATAAACGTCCGTAGAATGTTTGCGTCTTACGGCTGTTCACAATACCCGCCCTATAATGTTTAGTTTTTTTACGTCGGTTGTATGTAAACCGCCGTTAAATGCAGGAGCTTTTACGGCGGTTTTCACAAAACCGTCGTAGAATGTAGGATTCTACGGCGGTTTTGTGAGAACCGCCGTTAAATGCAGGATTTAACGGCGGTTTTTTTGAAAAACCACCGTAAAAAAGTATTTAACGGCGGTTTTTGAAAAACCGTCATGGATGAACTGCCTTTGTATCTACTTTCTGCAGTAGTGGTTGCACTCACGACAGCTCTTGCTTCACGAATTGAAGCCGACTTTGCTGCCCTTTGGAATAGCGTGTTGGTCATCCTTCCCTTTCTATACTTTAGCAGTTACCTAATGTCAAAATAAATGGTCACTTAGACCCTTGCGATAGTTGTCATAGGGTTAAGCAAACTAGGTCTAATTTTCCTAATAGTCAGTTGAATGCTTTGAATTGTTCTGACCTTGTTGATTGTGATGTTTGGGGTCCCTATCGAACTCCTACTGTTAAAGGAGCTCATTATTTTTTTAACTTTGGTTGATCATTTTTCCCGAGGGGTTTGGATTCACCTTATGGTTGATAAAAGTGAAGTTGCTTATTTGATTGCTAATTTTTATGTTATGACTGTTCGGCAATTTAATAGACAAGTTAAGAGTTTTCGTAGTGATAACAGAACTGAATTTACTTGTATGCGTTCTTTATTTGATCAAAATGGAATTGAATTTTAAACTTCATGTGTTGGAACTCCTCAACAAAATGTTTGGGTTGAAAGAAAGCATAGACATATCTTAACTGTCACTAGAGCTCTTCGTTTTCATGCTCACTTGCCTTTAGAATCTTGGGGTAATGTATTTCTACTGCTGCTTATTTGATTAATCATACTCCAACTCCTCTGCTTCAAAATAAAACTCATTTTGAGATTTTACATGGTCATTTACCGTATTATGGTCGACTAAGGGTATTCGGTTGTCTCTGTTTTGCATCGACTATACCCCGTCAAATTGATAAATTTGCACCCAGGGCTCGAAAATGCATTTTTGTTGGTTATCCTAAAGGTCAAAAAGGTCGGAAAGTTTGTGATCTAGAAATAAATGAACGTTTTGTATATGCTGATGTGACATTATATGAAACACATTTTCCTTTCAAGCTATTTCGACTACGGATGCACAATCTAATCCTGACCCACACCCATCAATTTTTGACACTATCCGGGACCCAGTTTCCTAATCGTGGACGGTTGATAGGGTGAGTGGGGTTCAATCTCCTTCTATTTCCATTCAAGAGCCAAACCCTGCCTCCACAAATGCCCCACCACAGATAGACGACAGGGGGCGTGGGGTTCAATCTCCTCCGATCGATTTTCCAGAAGTGCCCCATCGTTCTACCCGAGATAGGACTCCTTCTGTGAAGTTAAAAGGCTATATTCCTTTACCTCAAACATCTTGGTCATCAGGTACATCATATCCTATAGCTAATTATGTTAACTATTCACATTTTGCGCCTGACCCATGTTGCTTTTATTGCTGTTGTTCAGTATATTCCAGAGCATACTACTTTTGCTGCTGCTGCTGCCTTTGATCCGCTTTGGAAAGCTGCTATGTAAGCAGAGATTGACGCCTTAAAGCGTAATGGGACTTGGACCCTTTTTGATCTTCCTGTTGAGAAGAAACCCATTGGATGCAGGTGGGTTTATCGGGTCAAGTACAAATTTGATGGTACTGTTGAGAGATACAAGGCCAGATTAGTAGTACTTAACAATAACCAGCAGGCTAGGATTGACTACAAGGAGATTTTTGCTCCTAGTGCGAAGATGGTTTCAGTTCGTACTTTTCTCACTGTTGCGGCTATTAGAGATTGGGAGTTACATCATATGGATGTTCATAATGCATTTATTCATGGTGACTTACACGAGGAAGTATATATGCGTCCTCCTCCTGGGTTTTTTAGCCCTTCGACAAGTTCTGTCTCCTGAACCGTTCTTTCTATGGCCTTCGTCAGGCACCTTAGAATGATTTGCCAAACTGGCTTCGGCATTACGCAGGTTCGAATTTATTCAATCTCGTGCAGATTATTCCTTATTTTCATATTCTCGCTCTGGGATTTGTCTTCATGTTGATGATCTCATTATTACTGGGAATGATTCTGTCGCCATAGCCAAGTTTAAGGCACAGTTGAGCTCTTGCTTTCATGTGAAGGATCTTTGTCTGCTTAATGATTCGAACTAGTTGCTCTTTCAAAATTAATTTTAGTTGAACAATGCGTGTCCACTTTTAAAAGGTTTTACATTTTGAAAGCAAGTTCTCCCGCAAGAGAATGGGGTCACTATAGACTGGCAAGTTAAACTGAGTTGAATTCTCAAGGAGTGGAAATACGGGGTCGACGATGTTTGTTATGTCGAACTTCACAAATTTTAATTCTAAACACGTGAACAAAAGGGGGTTTTGATTTTGCAAAAACGAAGAGTATTGTAAAAGCAAACTATAACTTAAAACTAATCTTGCAAAGAGAGCTTCAATCTCTATGCAAGAATGTAACTAACGCTTATATAAACTAAAATAAATTAAAAGACTATTCGAAAACTCAACAAGAGAATTTAACTAAAAATTGTCATTCAGGCATTTTATCGAATACCTGGAAGGCATTGACAAATTGCACTTCTAATAAAAACAATTACAAATCTAAGAACTATATAATGGCAAGGATATGGATCAACCAAATTACCCAACAAAAAGTTTGAAAATGAAAATAATATCAAGTAATCTCACTCAAAAAAGATTCAAAACAAACCAAACATTCCAACACAAAGTTTCTAAACAAGAATTATTCACCCAATAGATTAACAACTACATGATGGAAATAGAGTTTTAGAGAATACTAGTTTGAAT
Organism: Phtheirospermum japonicum; assembly: GCA_014905375.1. Taxonomy (NCBI): domain Eukaryota; kingdom Viridiplantae; phylum Streptophyta; class Magnoliopsida; order Lamiales; family Orobanchaceae; genus Phtheirospermum; species Phtheirospermum japonicum. The sequence continues at coordinate 933,561 of BMAC01000221.1, read as the reverse complement.
CAAATGAATGATTAATTTGAAAGATGTAAGCTATGCTAACTCCAGCGATTCAGGAGAGATGGTCTTCTACGCTGTGAACTCGGATGATTATCACGAACTCCGAATTCTGCATTATGCAAGGTGAAAAGGTATGTAATCCGAACCCGATCTCCCCCTCGTATAGAATTTGCCGCGAGGGTTCTGGTGTAAGGTGCCCTGGATATCCCCCTCTGCCCCCCTTTTATAGGTAAGGTTCATCCTCTTTTATTCGAGTTTTAAGTCAACAAATGGGCCGGTTCTGGGTCGGCACCGATGGATCGGCGATCAACAAGGGATCTATGGTCAGGACAGAGAGTTCGTCGACCACTATCATTGATAGACGGAGGGTCGAAGTGGGGATAGAGAGTTCGTCGACCACTGTTGTCAATCGACGGAGGGTCGACGGTTGGGACAAAGTGGTCATCGACAAAGGGCATCGATCGACGGAGTGTCAATGGACAGGACAGAGAGCTCATTGACATGTCGTCGATTGTCCTGTCGATCGACACCAGCAGCGTGGTGGCGTCGATGCCGGCCGTCGATCGACGGAATGAGTACAGTATGTTAATCCGGTTGGATGTCAGATCCATCCGACCAGATGAGTGTCCTTGTAGTTACTTCTTGGCGCTAACTTGCTCGTCTTTGTCTCTCGATTCTCGTAACAATTTACGAGCTTTATTCTCTTGAACTCCCAAACTCGTCAAGCGCTCTAGCTGCATGAGAAAATACAAAAGTCATCTCAAAAGGACCAATTAACGATCAAAAAATCAGAAAGTTAAGTAAAAAGTCGTAAAATATAAAATTGTGCAAAATAACCTAATCTCAACCTGAGAAAGATAACAAAATGACTCAAACATGACTCTTAACATATAAAAAACTCATAACAAATACGTACGAATCACTTAAGTACTTTCTCTTTATTGAGATCGCTCGTTCAGCTGATGGTTTGTCTCTGTCACAACGGAAATACACTATTGATATTTTGTATGGGGTTAGTTTGCTTGCCAGCAAGCCGTGTGAGTTCCCAATGTAACAAAATCACAAACTTGTTTTGTCCTCTGCGCCATTATTTGAGGCTCCTGATCGATATCGTTGCTTGATTGGTCGTCTGATTTATCTCATCATCACTCGTCCTGATATTTGTTTTGTTGTTCATACTCTTGCTTAGTTCATGCAAGAGCCTACTATCGACCATTAGGATGTTGTTGTTCGTGTTCTTTGGTATATTAAGAGTCATCCCGGGCAAGGTGTTTTCTTATCTTCCAGCGACAGTCTGGATCTTATAGCTTATTGTGACTCTGATTATGCGACGTGTCCTCTGACTCGTCGATCCGTTACAGGCTACTTTGTTCAGCGTGGCTCTTCTCCGGTTTCTTGGAAGACTAAGAAATAACACACAATCTCCAGGTAGGGGTGAGCATTCGGTTGGTTCGGCCGAAAACCGAACCGAAAAACTAAAAACCGAAATATTGTAAAATCTTTTGACCGAACCGAACCGAAATTGACTTCAAAACAGAACCTTAACCGAACCGAAAAGTTCGGCTCGGTTCGGTCGGTTATTAACCTAATTTCGATTGGGCTGATTTTCAAGCCCAATCCATATTTGGCCCAATTCCAAGTTTTCAACTATTAATAAATATTAGAAAAGGAAATATAACCTGTCTTAAAGTCTTACAAATTATAAATATTTGTCTTAATGCATAAAGATCACCACCAACCAGGAAAGAAAAAAACAACAACAACAATTTAATATAAAAACAAGCAACAAGAACAACAACAGAAACTGCAAAATACAACAATAATTTAATATAAAAATAACAAGCAGCAAGAACAACAACAGAAACTGCAGCAAATAACACTATAAAACAGTAGCACCAGCACCAGAGAGCAGGAAACAACACCAACTCTAATAGCAATATAAACCAGCAGCAAACATCAACAAAAAACAGCAAGAACTCTCCCACCTGATTAATACATGAAGAAGGAAAATAGATTTATCAAATTAAGAAAACATAATAATTTGAATAATACTAATTATTTGTCAATTACTAGATTTATTAATGGGCTTGGGTAAGTAATCGCAAAATAGAAAGTTACCTGTTCCACTTGTATCATGCAAGAACTCTAGAAAAAAATAAATATTTAAGGGAAAAGAAAAGTATAGCAACATTCCCATTTATATGACTTGCATATACATTGATATTGTATTCATCTAACTGCTCCAGATAAACAGAGAACAACAATTACTAATAACATACATCAGAAATTTCTGAAGCATTCAAACAAATATATATCGCATAAAAAAATATCCACGAGTTTTTTAGCTACTTAGCCCATGTAAAGATGAAAAGTAGTCATGTTTTTCATAAAAGGTTTTTCAAGCCATTTGGGGTTTCAAAAAGACAAAATTGCCCATTTGTTGAAAACTTGGCTGAAGTAGCTCAAAGCTCAACTAGCTAAACTTTGCAAAAGAAGAAGAAAAACAGTATTTTCCCGCATTAAGTTTCTCAAATCACCACAAATTAAACATACCCATAAACTTTCAACAACAACTTCTTACCAAAAAATTGATAAACTTCTCAAATCACCACAAATTAGGCATAACCCGTAACTAATATTTTAGAACGGGTTCTTACCAAGAAATCAGTAAACTTTCAACAGCAACTTCACATTAAATGCATAATTGCAGATAAAATAACTGATCCAACGTTTCAAAATATATATAATCTGCAGGATGTTAAATAGGTGGGCATCGAAAATCAAAAATTTCTAAATAAGATTAACAAAAATAAAAAATTTCTAAACAAAAACTAAAGATAGGAAAGAATCAAAAATTTTCTATTACTAAACAAAAATCAAAATTAAATCCCAATTTTGGAAATCAAATTGAAAAAAATTCGAAGAATTAGGATTAACAATCTTGAACCCAAACTACTATCAACATATACAACGCATGTTATGAAAACTAAAATCTAAAATCTAAAATACCTTTCTCAGATTGAACGGAAAGAGGGGCGAAATTATGTCTTAGCTCTTAGGGCAACAATAGGATTGAGAAGGAAGCGGTCATCGTAGATCGGGGGAATGGCTGATCTGGCGCTTTGGAGATCCAGTCTTAGGAGTAGCGGCGGATTTGTATTAGGGTTATTCAATTTTTCAGGGCGTCGAGTCGAGAGGAAATGAAGCAGAAAGGGACAGGCTTAGGCAATGAAGTTGATCTGGCGTATTATATTTCATTTAATAAAATTTAATTATTTATTTTTAATTCTTAAATACATTTCGGTTCGGTTCGGTTATTCCAATGTATTTCTTCATGAAAACCGAACAGAATCGATAACCGAATATTTTGAAAAAAAATAACCAAAAACCGATTGTGAAAAAAACCGAACCGAACCGAAATTTTCGGTTCGGTTTTTCGGTTTTTTGCTCACCCCTATCTCCAAGTTATCTGCTGAAGCTGAATATCGTGCCATGACAAACGCTTGCTGTGGACTCTTATGGTTGAAATGGTTGCTTCAATCTCTTGGCATCTCTCATACCGCTCTTATGCATTTGTTTTGTGACAGTGAAGCCGCTCTTCATATTGACGCTAATCCGGTTTTCCATGATCGGACTGAACACATTGAGGTTGACTGCCATTTTATTAGGGATCTCCTTCTTGCTGGTACTATTAGCACGTCTCACGTTCGTACTCATTCTCAGCCAGCTGACATTCTCACAAAACCCCTTGGTTCACAATAATTTCTTCATCTTTTAGGCAAGTTGGGCATTCGAGATCCCCATGCTCCAACTTGAGGGGGAGTATTAATGTATATTAGGTTGATATATGTATTTTAGGTATTATATTGATGTATATTAGGTTAATATATGTATTTTAGGTATTATCTTATTTAGCAAGTTAGGGCTTGTGGGACTTGTTAATAGGTTTGTATATAAACTCCTTTTACGCTAATGAGAAATCAGACTTTCGCGTCACAATAATCTTTATTATACATTTATCACACTGAGATTCATATTTATCGCATTACAAATGATCAACATATATATACATTTATTAAAATGTATATTATATTTATCATAATAAAGATTACATTGTATCACAGTGGAGATGAACTTTTATCAGATGTGAACATTTTTATCACAACAAATATGAACATATTTATGCGTGTTATGTGTTTATAAATGAACGCTTAGTTTAAAAATGAGAATATATCACAATAAATATATAAATTTATTATGATGAAAATGAACATTTATCACATTTAAAAAATATTTTTATCCAAATATATGATATAATGAACACTAGAATGTATATAATAATCTGCCATTTCCATTTGATCCCAATCAATCCGCAACAGTTTGTAAACTAAAGACACAAGATCGGCCCCAACCCAATAAGTAGATCTGTTAGATACACTGGACCTTTATTTTTTTTAATATAAATTTATATATTTATCTTATATTTTTTAATATTTATTTTATATTTTATATTTATCTCTAATTTTATTAATTGTTTTTTTTTATTAATAGACAGGTTTTCATAAAAAAAATTATATGTATATTATGATTTTTAATATTTATTTAATGATTTTATATTTATGTCTGATTTAAATATTTTTTTTATAAATCAAAGTTTTATTAATTAGATAAAATGAATAATAAAAGAAAAGTGGAAGGGAGGGGGAGAGAAAATCAAGTTTTTGTGTTCAATTCAATTTTTATGATTATATAAAAATGATAAGAAAATATAGAATCATGTCACGTCAGAAAAAACCTCAACTAGGTTTTTCTAAACTTTTTTGATGAACTTATCAGATGCATTTTGACGATGGTCAATGTACCTTTTTTGAAATGTGGTCAATATAATAGATCAAAATGAACTTTTTCCCAATTTTCTATCTCTAGTTTAATGTTTGAAATAAAGAAAAATGATAAGAAATTATTGAATCGTGCCAAGTCAACAAGAAACCCGAATCGAACTTGTTTAAGTTTTTCTTTTTGGATGAATTTTCCAATTTAGCAAACATTATTTAATAATGACCACGTATGTTTAATAAAATATCACTGATATAATAAATCAAAATAAAAAATTAAATTTATAAATTTGTTTAAATCCATTATAATTATTTTTTCTCCCGCATTCTTTCTTCGAATGAATGATCACATCCATCAAATGAACAAGTACAATAAAACCATTAATCGGGATAAACAATAGTCAAAATTGCATCAATGACCTTGTCATATGATGCCAACATTAGGTAATAGTTTTAGCTCATTTAGCATTTTCATTTCAAACATACAATTAATTATATTTAAAGCATCTCAAATGGACATTAAAGCATGTACTCTTATTTACTTGTTATTATTATTATTGCTGATTAATATGACATTAAATATTCAGGTTAGCATGCACATCACTCGAAAGATAATTAGGCAGTTGATGTAAGGTAGCGGTCTTCTTAAAGTTGTTTTTCAACTTTATGAACTTAGGGTATATAGATTGTGTTCTTAGAGTAGATCGGCTATAGAGAAGGTGGGCTTTTGTAAACCTGTAACGAAGTAAACATGGTTAATTAGTCTCATTTAGCTAGTAATAAGGTAAATATGGTTAATGGGGCCTGATAGGAGGGTAATGAAGATGAATATCTGTGATTTATGGTTATCATGATAAATTAACAAGAAATAATAATCATAATTATGAGTCGGTGGTTTATTTATGAAAGTAAAAAGTAAATATGAGAAAAAATCCTAAAGTGGATAACATGTCTTTTGTCTATATAAAGATGATGCGTGCCTCAATTCTAACTAAATTGTATTATTCATACTTTTATACACAACTTTCATTTTATAAATCATAAGGTAAACAAGCATCCAAGAGTTTTGAGTGAATCAAACACGAGTAGAGGTTGCTTTTGGCTGCTAAGAACTTGATCACGCGCATCAATAATAATTTATTTCAAGAACTCATCCTATTTCACTATGTCACTATAAATCTCAAGCATTTTTTTAATCTTTATATTTGTTGTTGGCAGATAAAACGAAAAGAAAAATTAGAGGGGCATTGATTTTAGGAATCTTTTGGAAGACTTCTTTTGACATGAAAAAAAAAAAGTTACTGTATATACATACTAACAACAAATGCTTGAAAGCCATATCAAGGTCCAGATTTTGAGGAAAATCTTTTGACAAACATGGGATAACAATAAATATGGGTGTTGAAAGTTCACATCAGAAAGCAAGCACCAATGGGAAATGATGAAGTGCAACTATTTGGATCAGTTGCTCTTCTTTTGCTAGAAAACTGACAGATATGTATCATCATTCAATGCATGGTACAATAACAATTTAGAAACAAAAGAATCAAACTCGGGGCAGTAAAAAGTGAAATTCTCTTAATACTTTTTTCGTTTTTCGTTTTATTTTTACTTGAGCTCAATCATTTTGTACACACAATTGATAAGCTAATGATCAAGTTTAAGTGAGTGAGCAGGTGGAAAAACCTTGGACGAAGAAAAAAACTAGTTTCTCGTGTTTTCAAGCCAATTGCTTCTCATTCTACATAATGTAATCACAATTAGGAGTATATTTTAGATTTATATTTCTAGTTCTGATTTCACTCTATACATGAATAAACTACTTTACAGCGCATTCACGAATCCTCTTTGTTAACCAATTTAACAATTACTGATTTTCAACAACACCATAAAAAGAAAAAGAAAAAAAAACCCAAGAAAAATACCGTAATATATTGCTTTACAAGCCATGAAATAACATTTACAGTCAATACAAAAAGAGAGTTGATTCTTCAATGATGATAGCCGTTCCAATAGCAAATTTTAGAATGTTATGTTTCAATAAGAAAGTTACATAAAACTACAAAGATTGGTCTCCATTAAAAGCCAATTGTAAGGTTAACAATTTTCACAAGAAATTGATCCACACTGTCCAAAGTGTACTAATCCAAGAAATTAGAAAAACACTAAAATTATCATCAATTTCAAATATTTAATTACCACCGGACCTAATTCTCTTTTGCCCACCCCTCCCATCAGATTTAGTCGTACCGGCCGATTCGCCTTCCGAAGATGCGTCCATCGATTTAGTAAATGAATTAGAGAGATCGGCATAAAGATCGACAACACTTCTAATATTGTTGTTGAGCTCTCTAATTAATCCCACGTTTCGCGTCAGATTATCGGGGATTTTCGATTCGTGGTTCTGGTTGATCTCGTTGATCAACAGCCTGTTCTGGTCCAGAATGTTTTGGACCTGCACGAAATTTTTCTGAAACGTCTGACGAAGTTTGGTTTCGATCTGTGAGCCGTTGGCGATGGCCGGAAATATGTCGTCCTCCATTAAATTGAAATTTACGCATAAATGTAGATTAATTACTGCAGTTGGAATTCAAACTTATATGTCAAGTGTTACAAACTGAAATATCTCAAGTACTCACTCACACAATGATGCATTTTCAGAATAAATGCAGCAACAATAATTCTAAGCAAATTGTACATTAGAACAACTAAGGAAAATAAAAAAGCTGACTTTTTTGTTTTTTAAATGAATAAACAAATACATTGATGAAAGAAAACTGATTTATATGCTAATGATTTGAGCCCATCAAAATGGAAATCCCAAAACTAATTTAGGTAAAAAAAAATGCCAAAAAGTCATTTTAAGAAAAAATATTCAAAAGGTTTTTATGCTTGAAAATAAAAATTAGAAAATACCAACAATAAAGATCAAAAATTTAAGACAACTAATTAAAGGTCAAAAGAGAATTATTTTCCCCCAGTATAATCCATGTTCAATAACCAAAACCCACATAATCTAAAGAACAGAGAGCCCAAAGACAAACATCATGATGAAAATTGAGAACCCAAAAAGTAAAGTTAAAATAATTATCTTAATTGCAAGAAAATACATACAAGAATTATCTCCCCACCATAGAAGTAATTGCAAACAAACAAGAAATAACTAAAAAATAAAATTGTCAAACAATATGAATTTCCTAGCATTTGTCTAGATATTTACCACTAAGTTGAAGACCATTATTCCTTCTCTCTTTCTTTATTCCTTTTCAAGAAATTGTGGACAAACTTGGACGCTGGAAAAAAACAGAGAAAGGCAAGGAGAAAGATCAACAGCAATAAACTGAAAAGGAAAAAGTGGGGATTAACCAGAGGCCCTGAAATCATGAACAAAATAATAATGAAGAAAAATAAAATAAAAAATGAGATAGCACAGCACATAGGATATTATTTTATGACTTTGGGATTTGACAATACACACTCACACAGAGGACCCTTTGTGGTATTTTTATTTTTTTAGGACTTGGGAATTTTTATTTTATTTCTCATTTATTAATAATCTCATCCTCTAGAATTTAAAATTAGGTTGACAGATGGCTTAGATATTTCTCTCACCTTGTTTTGTTTGCTTCACATGCTTGTCATTTTCTAGGATGGTTAAAGTAAGTTTTATCTATGTGCAGCTCCAAAAAGTAAAAAACTTTTTTATTCTTTATTGCAATAACCCGAGGGCAGTTTTGTAGGTTTATGGTTGCAAATGTTTATCCTTCGTGTTTTTATAAATTTTCATATTTCATTATATTTGTTATCTTAGTATTTTTAAATTTTTATATTATATTTTTCAATTTTTGTACTATTTTAATTGTGTTATTTTATAAATTTTTATATCTCATTATATATGTTGTATTTGTATTTTTAAATTTTCATATTTTATTATATCTTTTATATTTGTATTTTTGAAAGATAATTAATATTTTTTTAATTAAATATTATTTTACTAATTTTACTTTTATATTTATTTTAAAAATTTAGAATATTTGACTTTCGACAAATGGATATTGCATGAGTAATTTTTTTAAAAAAAAGTTTCACTAAAGTACAAGGTTATCCCCATCTTTATTCCTTACTAGCATAGGACCCGCGCTTCGCTGCGGGCCTAACAAATGCTCAGTCGTCGGGCTTAACCTCATCTCAGCTTCGCTTAGTTAACTTGCCTGCATAAGTTCATATTTGTAACAAAATAGATAAGAAATGCACAAATGCTGTTATCTTAAAAAAAGAAAAGTACATTTGATATTAACGCCAAGCTCGTATTATTAATTGTTGAGTTGTACAAATCACACAAAAGAAAACTACTGTATACGTCATTAGAATAAAATTGGAAGCAAAGATTGGATCTTTATATGGTGTCAAGGAACGAAATCAATATATTCATAACTATAAAACATGTAAGAATTTAAACAGCAAAAAAGAAAAAGAAAAATTCCAGAGGTTTTAAACAACCACAAACGTGAAGAAATACCTCAAATTCGAACCAAAACCCAAGAACACAGCGAAAGAGTAAAAAAGAACAAAACTCAATTGTTGTGCCATGATTTCACCAGGCCAGATGAAGAAAAGCATCCGATCAACATAAATCTGAAAACTCTCAGATTTGGTAAAAAAATATGGATTACTATATGATATAACCATAATTTGAAAACATGCCAGGAATCTCAACAGTAAAGAAGTAATACAGAAAAAAAAAAAAAAAAAAAAGAAAAAGAATCCAAGATTTTAGACAACAAACAAAGAGAGAAGAAATACCTAGAAGTCGAAGCAAAACCCGAAGAATAAAGATCCAATCAACAATAAATCTGAAAATAATAATAATTTCATATTAGATACAAATCTTGACAAATGGGCAATCGATAAATATGAAAAAAGAAACCACTTCAGAAATTTTCAAAACAATAAATGAAAAAAGAAAAGATCGACAATTTAAAACCAAAAAGAGAAAGAAGAAGCGTGCGAAAAGTCGAACAGTGAGAACGTGTTACAATCCGACCCCTTATACGCTTGGTTTTACCTTTAGTTTATGGCGTCAGGAAAAAATCAACTCCATGCTGGGTTTATGGCATTTAAGAAGAGCCCGGATAAAGTGAGATCTAATTGAAACAGAGATGAAGAAGAGTCGAGAAAAATAAGTGTGGTCTAATTAGGCCTGTGAAAAATAGATAAAACCCTTTCCAAAGAACATAATACAGATAGAAAACTTGGACGCAGCGTACCAAAGGAAATTCCAAGTAATTAACCAAATAAAACAAACATATATCTATAGCTGTTAATTATCTAATTTATAGTAGTCAGAATAGATCTGTACATGATATATACCCATATTCATATGAGTTGGCAACCAATTAAATAATTTCATATATATTTAAGAGAGAAGAGTTTTAATTAAACGACACTACGACGTGTGAACGTGTAAACCACCTATCAATTGAAGAACAGCAGTTAAATAATCTTTAACAACTTTCTTGTAGATCCAAGTATAAGAACATCCACACATTCTGAAGAAAGAAAATAAAAACCCGTAGAAAATCAAACAATATACTTCAAGCAAGAAAATTAAAATAGGACACACACCGTAAATGACGTATAATTTATGAAAATAACAATGAAATAATCTATACCACTTTCTTATAGATCCAAGTATAAGAACATTCACAAATTGTCAACGACAATAATAATATTTCTGAAAGTTATGAAAGAGGGTTTGAGCTAACAATAATAATAACAATAATAATAATATGGTGAAAAAATAAACCGAAAGTGCGTCGATGAATCGAACCACATTTGGGAAAAAAATTGAGGCTCAGATTTATTGTTTATTGTAAGACGGATAGGATATGGGTCTGGTTTCACCCCATTAGAATAATCAAGTAACATCATCACAGCCTTAGAAAAAGAGAAAGGAATAAGACGATGAGAGTGCCTCGAAAATAGGGTGAAAAAACCGTAGAAAAGAGTGGAAGGATCCGGAACCTTGAAAGGCCAGCTTCCGAAATTGTATCCGGCAAAAAAGAAAAAAAAAACAAAATCCAAATAAAATATTAAGGCCCAAAACACCAGCCCTCCAATCAAAGATTGACACATGACATCCAAATGGTGTTGCAGACCAACTTTATATATAGAAGCTAGAATATGACCCGCGAAATGCACAAATGCAGTTATCTTAAAAATATTAAAAGTACTTTTGATATTAATGCCAAGCTCATATTATTAATGGTTGAGATGTAAAAATCACAGAAAAGAAAACAATTGAATACGTTATTAGAATAACCACATGCTAACCTAATGAAGTAAACACGAAAGGCATTAAAAAAAAATGACGATTACAAATTATTTTAAAAAAAAAAAGATTTTACTGTAGTGTAATTATAAAAAAAATTGTAATTGGTAAACGACAAACTGCAACACGTGGAAAGTAAAAATATATGAGCTTTGCTTCGGACAAAAACTGTATTGAAGTGATCAAACATAGAAGGATTTCACAAAACACTGTAGAATTATCAAATCATATGTGAAGAAATCAATTTTATCAAGAAAGTCAATTATGTCATAGTTAAAGACAAAACGTATTGAACTAAGATATTTTAGATCTTACCTTACCAATTTGGAGCACAAATCAAAAGAACGTAATCCTAGATTCCTGAAAGGAAAAAAAAAAGAATAAAAAGATCAACAACCTAATTTTTATTCCATGAGATTTGATCAACTTACCTCTAATTTAAAGTTGGGGAAATCATATATCTGACTATAAAAAGTCTTTAGAGAAAGAAAATTCAGTTAGTTTTCACAATTTTAACCAAACATTTTCTCCACAAATAAAATTTAAATTTGAAATTGTTAAATTCTTGGATTCTACCATCTGCTAAACATCTAAACATCTAAGAATGATAAAAGTTTGTCATGTGAATTTGGTGAGGATAACATAAATTCCTATATTAAGTTCCTTTATCCTCTACAGTCTTCTTCTTCTTCTTTTTTTTTCTGCTAAAAAACATAACATTCAAGAACACGTAACGCTTTGCCAAAAAGAGAGAGAGAGAGAGAGAAGTTTTGGTAAAAATAAAAAACAAATACAAAAAGTTGAACACTTTGATCAAACAACAACAAAGAAATCCACACCACATGATTATTCCCCAAATGAAAAATACAAACTTCATATTCAGTAATCAAATTGAGACATCCAACAACTCTCTTACCTAGACGTTGGATCCCCAACTTTGTTATGCCTAGCCCCTTACCTTCCCTTCCACTGCCTGGCATTTTTATTGCCTCCGCAGGAAGAACTAAGTCTATGTAAGCTGTCTAAACATATGGGAAAAAGATGAATATAAGCATTAGCTTAATTATCCACGTCGCTAATAAATATTAGATAAATTAAACAATCTGCATTTTCTCTTTACGAATTGCATCCTCAAACTGGTATTATTGAAATTCAAAGATAAATCTGATATTTATGTGTAATTTACATAATCTCCCCAGGAAAAAAAAATAGTAACAAAGTAAACCGTAATTTTTAATCTACACAAAGATGTAATCTCCTCAGGGAAAAAGTAGTTATAAAGTAAACCATATATTATATGATCTATTTGTTGATGTATTTATTGGAATTGAATAGATTTTACTTGTTATTGTTAGAAATCAGGAGTACTACCTTAATTGAAATAACAATGTGGCCACCAACTTCTTTCAAGAAGTTCAATGCATTTAGAGTCACTAGTGCAGAAACTGCATTATAGAACAGACAAAAAAGTCAATCCAGAAGGGTATTTTTAAAACTGTTTTGAATAACACTTTTTAGAACGTTATTTTAAAATACCGTTATGGAATTACGACTTTCCAGAACAGTTTTACAATACCGTTCTGGAAAGTATACTTTCCAGAACGTTCTGGAAAGTATACTTTCCAGAACGGTAATTGAAAAATCGTTCTGGAATGGATGTCAATCCAGAACGGTATTAAAATACCGTTCTGGAAAGTATACTTTGCAGAACGGTAATTGAAAAACCATTCTGGAATGGGCGTCAATCCAGAACGGTATTGTAATTACCGTTCTGGATTGACGAGTAATTTCAGAACAGTTTTGCAATTATCATTCTGGAAAGTCTTTCTAAAAAACCAAATTACAACCAGAACGGTATTTTAATTCTCGTTCTGGAATGTTCGTTTATTCAGAACGGTATTAAAAAACCGTTTTTGAATGTCTTTCTAAAAAAAAAAATTCTGATCAGTATTTTTAATAATACCGATCTGAAAATTCTTTACAAATTAAAAGTATTTTCACAATTTCACGCAGGTTAATGAAGCGGTAAATGAAATATTTTTGATCCATCACCACCATCTCAAATCTCTCGCCCAGACCCTAACCCATCACCACCATCTCAAACCATCTCAAATCTCTCGCCCGGAACCCTAACCCATCACCACCATCTCAAATCTATCGCCCGGAACCCTAACCCATCACCACCATCTCAAATCTCTCGCCCAGAACCCTAGCCCCGAGCGGATTCCAATTCCATAACACCACAAGCACAATTAATAATCGTAATGACGCATCTTCTAATTCCAGAAAAACGGGCTCGCCGGAGCTCCGCCCGTTGCCGCCTTTGAACACGCAGCAGATTTTTCGGCAGAATCCCCGGGCTAATAACGGCGACGTGGTGTCGAGCAAAGATGATGAGAGCGAAGAGTTTTACTCTCCCAAAGGCTCCATTAATGGCAGAGAGAGCTCGAGTGGCACTGGATCAACTTCTAGAAGGGCTTTTACCGCAATAGATGTGGAGAATTTTATAAACGAGTCCACATCACATTCTTCGTCTACTCACTCTTCTTTGGTAATCGGATCGGGTTCGGGTTCTCCGGCCAGGTCTCGAATGTTTCAGATCAGAATGTAGAATCTCCGGCGAGAATTAACAGCCCTGCATGGTCCGAAAAGTGTTCGATGAAAAGCCAGGTATCATCACCAAGTATTTCAAACGCTTCCAATCAGAATATTGAATCTCCGGTGAGAATTAGCAGCCCTGTACAGCAAAAATCGCATATCTTTGCCGGAGAAATATTCAACAAGCGAAGAATCATCATCACCGAGGACATCGATTGATTCCGATCAAAATATAGAGTCTCCGACAAGCATCAGCAGCCCTGTTCTGCACTACACCGTGACCGTTATTCCAATGCCGCCAACTCCACCGCCACCGCCTCCGAGTAAAGTATAGGAAAGTCCAAAAACTCCAACTCCGCCACCCAAAATGCCTGCCGGGCCGCCTGTTATGATAAACCCCTTAAGACCAATCGCTCTCGAAAGCCCAACATTAATATCTCCAATTAAGTTGCCTTCAAATGATTCCCAATTGGCTAGAAACGATGAAAATAAAGAAACCAAGCACTCAGCTGAAGATACTTTAAAACCTAAATTGAAGTTATTGCATTGGGATAAAGTAAGAGCGAGTTCGGATCGGGAGATGGTGTGGGATCAATTCAAATGCAGCTCTTTCAAGTATGGACATGTTTTTTTTTGTTTTTTTTTTTGTTTTTCTTTTCAGTTATTGTTTTTTATGAGTTAATTAATATGTTTATGTATATGCAGATCGAACGAGGAGATGATCGAGACATTGTTTGTTGTGAATACTCCGAAACCGAAACCAAATCCGAATGAAACGACGAGGTGACAGGTCCTTCCCTCGCCTGGCCAAGATAACGGTGATCGGGTTCTTGATCCAAAAAAGGCTTAAAATATTACAATCCTATTGAAAGCACTCCATGTCACTGTAGACAAAGTTTGTGAAGGTCTTTTGGAAGGTATTTTACGAACACCATCCTTTTTTTTTTCTTGAGATTCTATGCCTATAAATGTCTTTGTATTCAAAAAATAAAAAAATAAATAAATGTCTTTGTATTTGTTACAAATTATATTATTAATTGGTCCAAATGTTATTCGACATAATATTTTAAAACATTTATTTATATCTATTTGGACCTTGAACACAGGGAATGTGGATATTCTTGGTACGGAGCTTCTGGAGAGTTTATTGAATATGGCTCCAAGTAAGGAAGAGGAACGGAAGCTTCTTGAATACAAGGAAGAGGATGATTCTCCGACMAAGCTTGGGGCTGTTGAGAGATTCTTGAAAGCAGTGTCGATATACCTGTTGGGAATCGATGGTACCGTCGCGCAGCGGAAAACAAAATTTTTTAAAAATTAAATTAATTGAATCGAATTCAATTGACGACGGTCCAATTTTATAATCAATTAATTGAAACAATGTTTTAATTTCTTTTAATAAATAGAAATAATTCAATTTTCGTAAAATCGAATAAGTATGGTCGGTTTCTAATAAACATATATATATAATAATTATATATATTTATATATATTAATATATTAAACTTATATATATAACAATTATATATATATTAATATATTAATCATATATTTAATATTATATATTATATATAAATTTCATAAATATATATATATATATATAATAATATATTCTGCATGCATACTTATATGCCAAATACACTACACACATCATGCATATTATAACAGCATACATAAACATCATAGCATCCATTTCATTAATATATATCATATATAAATCATATACATTCGCATGCATATCGAATATACACTATCTGCATACTTATATCACATATTTCACACATATACATATCCTTCATATATATATATATAACAAGCTTTGTACCTCACGACTCGGCAGACGAAGGTCCTCGGAACGGAGCAGCACACGCCACACGGCCACGGCGATTCAGACGACGAAGCGGCTGCAGCGGAACGTCGGCACGGCCTGACTCTCCGGCTTAGTAGCAGACGACGGGAGGTGCGGGCTGCAAAACCGGCGACGTGATCGGCCTATTCTTCTCGACAGCCCGACAGCAACTGGGTGTTCCGGCAGCAGCGTTTCTCGGCTGTGGCACGGCACGACGAACTCGACTTGGAGGCGACGCAGCGGCTGCGGAGTGCAGGCTGCGCTGGGCTGCGGCATTTGATAATTCCGGCGACGAGGGACGATCCCTCTCGGCAAAACAACAGCGGCGACGGGAAGGACTTCGAGTCGACGGACGGCTGCGAATGAACGGCGAGTTGGCTCCTTGGCTTTGGCAAAGACGCTGTCGGAACGTCGCAACAGCAGGGCGGCGCTGCTCGGAACGGTTCGGCGACGTGGCTGTCTGGGAGGAACTCCGGCGACTGGAACTCCGGTTGGCACAGCAGCGGTGCGGAGATCCTCGGCTTGGTGGAGAAGCAGCGTCCGGCGAAGAGGCGGTCGCTCCGGCGAAGCTCAGAGCGGCCGGAAGTGCAGCGAACCGGGGCTACAACACGGCACGGCGGTCTGTTGCAATCCGACAGGCGACGGCGGGACTGGCGGTGCGTCTCCGACGACGGCGATTCGGGGCTGCGTCGTGGCTTCGGTGAATCGGTGTCACACACCGTGGAATCCGACGTACTCTCGACGAGGCACTAGTCTCGTCGTGAGATTGAAACGACGGAGAAAAAACGAGCGGCTGGACGAGGGTGGCTAGGGTTATTCCCTTTTTCAGAAAAAGTTCCCGTCTACCCTTTTT
>BMAC01000221.1:821904-891633 GCA_014905375.1 Phtheirospermum japonicum | reverse complement strand
AGCCGATCCTGGCTTAACCTGTCAATCAAATAAGGTTTTTTCACGGGCGCTGCCCTAAGCCAATTCTGGCTTATCCTGACAACCAGGTCAGGCAAATGGGGCATCCACCCTTCAGCCAATCCTGGCTTTAACTGACAATCAGGTCAGGAAAATGGGGCATCCGCCCTTAGCCAATCCTGGCTTAAACTGACAATCAGGTCAGGCAAATGGGGCATCCGCCCTTAGCCAATCCTTGCTTAAACTGAAAATCAGGTCAGGCAAATGGAGCATCCGCCCTTAGCCAATCCTGGCTTAAACTGACAATCAGGTCAGGCAAATGGGGCATCCGCCCTTAGCTAATCCTGGCTTTTATGAAGACGTGTTTAGTTTGGCGGACAAGAATAAAACTGCATGATCATTAATAAAACATTGTAAGATTACATTTACACATAAAATTTTCGTAAATTTGTGATGTTCCACGCGCGAGGAATTTTGACTCCATCCAGCTCTTCTAGCTTATAAGCTCCGCCTGCTAAGACTTGGGTGACCCGGAGTGGTCCTTGCCACGTAGCATCCAGCTTTCCTTTAGCTTTCCCTAAATCGTCTCTTCTTAAGACCAGGTCTCCCACCTGGAAATTTCTCTTGATCACAGATCTGTCATAGGTCGCTTTGATTCTTCCCTTGATGTGTGCCATTCTGACGACAGCTCTTTCCCGTTTCTCCTCAACCAAATCCAGAGCATCCTGAATCAACAGCTCATTCTGTTCCTCAACGAAGTTCTGGACTCGATGAGTTTCCATACTAATCTCAGCGGGAACCACAACGTCCATGCCATAAACCAGATAAATTGCATTTCCCCCGTGCTCTCCTTGGGATTAGTCGTGTACGCCCATAGAGTTGAACTGAGCTCGTCGACCCATCTACCTCCGACCTTCTCCAGACGTGTTTTAATTCCTTGTACAAGTATACGGTTGGTCACCTCAACTTGTCCATTGGCCAGTGGATGGTAAACAGACGTGAAATGCTGGTCAATCTTCATTTTTATACACCAAGCTTTGATTCTGGCACCCATGAACTGGGTGCCATTGTCTGAGACCAAGATCCTGGGAATACCAAATCTACATACAACGTTTTTCCACAAAAATCTCATCACCGCATCCTCCGTAATTTTTGCCAAAGCTTCTGCCTCCACCCATTTACTGAAATAATCAATGGCTACTATTAAGAACTTCTTTTGGGCAGGGGCTGTGGGGAAAGGACCAACTAGATCTATTCCCCATTTGGCAAATGAACAAGGAGAGCTCATTGTCATGAGCTCTTCCGCAGGCTTGTGTATTAAAGGCGAGTTATTTTGACATTTGTCACAGGTTCGAATAAAATTCTCCGCCTCCTTTCTTAGTTGCGGCCAAAAGTAACCTGCTCGCAAGACCTTGCTTGACAGGGCTCTGGCACCCATGTGATTACCACATCATCCTTCATGGACTTTCTTAAGAACGTGAGCACCTTCTTCCGGGCTTAGGCATCGTAAAAGGGGCTGCCCAAATCCTCTCCGAAATAGCTCTCCCTTAATCAAGCAAAATCTTGCAGACCTGAATTTTACCTTTACTGCCTCTTTCTTGTCTTCTGGCAGTTCTCCCTTCTCTAGATATGTTTTAATGGGGGAACGCCAGTCATTTCTTTCAATCACCGAGCACACTTGCTCTGTCCCGAATTCTTTATCTGCCATTAGCAAAGTGATCACCCTTTCCTGGCAATCCACGACCGAACTGGCTACATTCGCCAGATAGTCTGCTCTCCCATTCTCCTCCCTGGGAATTTGAAGGACCGTTAAAGCTTTCATATCTTTAGCCAGTTCCCTAAACCGAGCTAAGTACCTCTGCATGCTGTCTTCCCTGGTTTCGAAGTCTCCACTTATTTGCTTGCAAACAAGCTGTGAATCCACCTTCACACATACCTTCTCTTCCCCTAAGTCTTTTGCCATCTGAACCCCTCTTAAGAGGGCCTCATACTCTGCTGCATTATTGGACAGAGCGTAGTTCAATCGTATTGCGTACTCAGTGGCCACACCTGCTGGGTCAATCAGCACTATCCCTGCTCCGCAGCCCTGATTCCCTACTGAGCTGTCCGTAAAAATTGTCCATTCTTCTTTGCCTTCGGGAGAGCTGGTCATTTCCTGCATGAAATCAGCTAAGGCTTGGGCCTTAATGGTTGTCCTTTCTTTGAATGCAATATCGAACTCGCTAAGCTCGATTATCCACTTGACCAGCCTTCCTGACGCCTCTGGCTTGTCCATTATTGCCCTCAGCGGCAAGTTGGTCCGCACTACTATATTGTGTGAAAGAAAGTATGGGCGTAGTTTGCGAGCTATGCCCACCACAGCCAGCATTGCTCATTCCACTTCTACGTATCGCACCTCCGCATCATGCAAAACCTTGCTCCAATAGTATATCGGCTTCTGTACCTTGCCCTCTTCTCTAAGCAGGACAGAGCTGACAGCTTGCTGCCCAACAGACAATTATAAAATCAACGGCTCTCCTTGAATCGGCTTTGTGAGTAAGGACATGCTAGCCAGGTGTTCTTTTAGCATTCGAAATGCATCCTCGCAATCGCTGCTCCATTAGAATTTGGCCTTCTTTCGCAAGGCTTGGAAAAATGGCAAGCTCTTCTCAGCTGAACGCGAGAAAAATCGGCTCAAGGCATTGATCCGACCTGCCAAGCACTACATTTCTTTGACGTTTCTTGGCGCTTGCATATCCATAATAGCTCTTACCTTCTCAGGATTAGCCTCGATACCCTTCTCTATGACCATGTAGCCCTGGAATTTTCCAGCTCTTACCCCGAACATGCACTTCTTGGGGTTAAGCTTCTTTCTATATTTCCTTAGGGTATCGAAGGTCTCCTTCAGGTCGCCACATGCGAATTCGCTTTCACACTCTTTACCAACATATCATCCACATAGACCTCCATATTCCGTCCGAGTTGACCCTTGAACATCTTATCTACCAATCGCTGGTATGTGGCGCCCGCATTTTTTAACCCGAACGGCATGACCACATAACAATAAGTTCCTTTCGGGGTTATAAAACTGACACGCTTCTGGTCTTCCTTGGCTAACCGAATCTGTTGATACCCATGCGAAGCGTCCATCATGCTTAAGAGCTCACAACCCAAAGTGGAATCAACCAGCTGGTCTATCCTTGGTAGTGGATAATGATCCTTAGGGCATGCCTTGTTAAGGTCACGAAAATCTATGCACATCCGCCAGTCCTCCTCTGTTTTCGGCACAAACTGCATTGGAGAGCCACTCCGGGAATTGTATCTCTTCGACATGCACAGCCTTCAAAAGTTTATCCACCTCTGCCTCAATAATGGCCTCCTTCTCCAGCCCGAAATTGCGTTTCCTCTGCTTGACTGGCTTTATTGCAGGGCTGATATTGAGATGGTGTTCAACCATCTCGGGGTCTATCCCGACCAGGTCTTGGGGAGACCAGGCAAATATATCCGCACTCTCCCGTAGCAGTGCTACCAGGTCAACCAAAACTTCCGGACTGAGAGTTGTCCCAACGCGGAGGACTCGATTGTCATCCCTTGGGACTACCTCCACAGTCATGAAGTTCTCTTCCCTTTCAATCATTTTGGGTTTGTCCTCTATTCGAGCCCTCTTGGCCTGTCTTTCCTCTTCACTTCACCTAATACTCTCTACGTATGTTTGCCTCGATGCATACTGGTCTCCTCTTCACCTACTCCATCATGAGCAGGAAACTTCAATTTCATGTGGTAGATCGAGACCACTTCTTAAAATTTGCTAAAAGACGGTCTTCCCATCATCACATTATAAGAGGAAGCCGCATCTACCACCAGGAACCGGACTGTCCTGGTCTGCCTAAACGGCTCATCCCCTAATGTGACCAAGAGGTTAACAACTCAAGGGGTTTCAACGCGCCTCCTGCAAATCCTACTAACGATGTCGTAACCTCTTCCAACTCCACATCCAGGTTCATCTTCTTGAAGCATTCGTAGAACATGATGTCCGCCGAGCTCCCTGTATCCACAAAGATTCGTCGGACATTATAATTGGCTATAGTAGCCGTAATGACCAGAGCATCCATATGAGGAGCTAGAATCCCATCCTCATCCTCTGACCCGAAGTAAACATTTGGACTCGGTGCCACCTATCCAACTTCTTTTCCTTTTCTCGTTAAATCCCGTGCAGCGCGCACATAATTATTTTGGGTTCGTCTGGAGTGCTCATCCCACTCGCCCCTTGTGATCATCAAAATCTCACCCCGTATGACCTATGTCTGTTCATTCCTTCTCCCCCCATTTTGCCTAATATCCTGCTCATTCTTACTTTACTGAGGTCGATCGCTATTGCGATAGCCAGACCTGGGCTCTTCCCTTCTCATCCGCAGGTACTCCTTAAGGTGCCCCGCCTGCACCATTCTCTCCAACTCATCCTTGAGATAGGTGCACTGATCCGTATCATGGCCGTACTCATTGTGATACCTGCAAAATCGGTCAGACCTTTCCTTCCTAGGTTTCTACGAATAAGTCTTAGGCCACTTGAGGTCTGGATGCCTCTCTATTGCCTACAAGATTTCCCCCTGAGGAGTTGCCAGGGGCGTATACTTGTCGAAGCGAGGTCTTCCTCTGGACAGGTCTGGCCTGAGTCTCTTTACTGGTGCTCTTTTCCTCTCTATCATATCTCTCCCTCTTCTTCTCTCCTTCCTCTTTGATTTTCAAAGCCTCTTCCAGATGAATGTACTTCTCTGCTCTCTCTAAGAGTTCTCCAAACTTCAGAGCTGGTTTTACAACTAGTGATTGGAAAAACTCTCCCCTCCTGAAGCCCTGAGCCAACGCGTTCACTAAAAGTTCTTCCGACGCATAAGGCACCTCGAGCTTTGCATTGGTAAATCGGTTGATGTAAGCGCGCAGGCTCTCACTCTCTTTCTGTTTCAAACTAAACAGCTCAAGCGGCATTTTCTGATACTTCCTGCAGCTAGTGAACCGATGCAAGAAAGCCGAGCTAAACTCATCGAAGTTACTGATGGAACGCGGCGATAGCTGGCTAAACCAGAGCTGAGCAGACTTTCTGAAAGTCATCGGGAAGACCCAGCACATGACTGCATCAGAGAACTTGTGTACCGCTGCTGCAATTTCAAAGCGGCTGAGGTGATCCCACGGATCTGTGGTTCCGCTATATTCAAAGCCTAAGGATCTGTACGAGGCTGGCACATTATCACGCATGACCTCCTCCATGAATGGCGTGCCTCTCTGCGTCGGCACCATACTGGTGCTCGCCATCTTCCTCTTGAACTCTCTCACCTCCTTCTGTAAGCTTTGCATCTGCTCAGCCAGACCTGGGTTGGTTTGGCTCGACGTCTCGCTATCGGAGGTGGAGAAGTGATCTTCTCTATCTGGGAGGGGGGTCCGATCCGTGCGCTGGTTGCGCAACGTTTCCGTTTTTTCTACCCGAACTGTCCGCTCTGGCCGTGCACCGGAAGGTGGCGTTGAGATCTCCACGAATTTCTTCTTCACGGCCACCTCCACAGCTTTGCCGATAAGCTTGGACAACTACCTGAGGAAGCTTTTGTTCAACGATCCGCCATCGGCAGGCGTAGATTCGCCAGGGGGGGTGGCGCAGTGCCCCGTCCAGTTGCCACTGACGGTTCCGCTCCCTCTGGCCTCGTCGTTGACGGCCCTGTTGACTGCGGCATGCCCCACGCCGCGGCGGAACCACGAGTTCCACTTGGTTCCCCGACCAAATTCCGCCGTAACCCGTCTGAAGCCATTCCGAAATCTCACGTCTTAGCCCAGAAAGTTCCCACAGACGGCGCCAATTGTTTCACCCGGAAAATATGAAAATGCCTGAACTTTATACTTTTCCCGACCTGCACACACAAACACATCAGACAAGGACCACCGGGGGTTTTCCGGTGGAAACCTCTCCGATACTTAAGTCAGAAAGCGTATAGAGTATTTTTGGTGAACAAAGAAAGGAATGCACAAAGAATGACACACCTCTCTCAGCCTTGGGGTTGAGGTATTTATAGTTTTCCTCAGTGGGGACCCCTTCCGGAATCTTGGAACAAAGGCCGTGAATCAGGGGCCGTTAAGCAACAAACTCTGACAAGTGGTCCCACTTGTCTCCTCGATGGGGGCCAGGATGCCAGGTCTCCTCTGGTCCTGCTCTCCTATTTTATGACAAGCCCAGACGGCAAGCCTCCCTTGACGTTACATTCTAAAGTTTATCACAGGAGACTTCCATCAGCTCATGACAAATCCTGGGCTGGGGTGATCCTTTCCTTGATCTATTCAGCTCTTAAGAAAACCAGGTCAAATCTTACCAAGGCTTAAGCTGTACTGATCTCCTTTCTTTGGCTATCTAAGTCCAGGTCTGACCTATTTACGCCCCATCAGGAGCGTTGTTAAATTTCATAATAAAAAAAAAACTTTCGACCGTCAGCAACTTTCTTTGTCGCGCGTCAGTAGGTGTGTGTATCTCTAAGGAATAAAAGAACAAAAAGTAGAGCCCGAACCAAATACATCGATAGCGAATGGCAATATTGGTCAAACCGCTAACGCTATGTAAGAACATAAGTGGGTGTTTAAATTTGGACTTTCGAATAACAAAGACACGTTAACATGCGATGGTCGAACCCTATGTTCTGCAAATGGAAACCAAATCCAAACACAATTTAGCTTGTTCATATTCTAAATCTGAACGCCCTCCAAATGATAGATTCAGATCCGACGACAAAATATTGGCAACTTGGATTTTGGCAACTAGTTTGTTAATGTGTGGACTCGATTGGACGTGACGTGTGAGATATGTTTAGTTTTCAAGGGTGATTTGAGTATATAAATGGCAAAAAAAATAAAATAGATGGTGTGTTCTCGTAAGTTGTGAGGTGTTAATATAATTTATATGGAGTATATTTATTGAAAATAGACATTTTAATAATGATAGTACATACATTTACCTATATTTCTTAATTTTTATGCATAACTCTAAAACAATAAATACCGTGAGCTAACTATATATGTGTTAAAAATGGCAATATTAGTTTAGAAAAGCTCAAATGTCGAGCCTAGGAAATTGTAGCCCAACTTGATCTGAATTGATTTTCACATCTCTAATTGTAATGTTTGAGGTAACGCATTTGCTTTCATTATGAGATTACGATTAATCGTGATGTGTGCTTGAACTAGAACCGCACACGGAATAAATAGTTGTTACTACTATTAAGGTACTAGAAGAAATCAAATTTGCTTTCAAACCACACTAATGACCATCATCACGAACTGAGTTTGTTGCTTTGTTATGAGAGTGATGCCCGATTAACTAATTATGATATTTTAATTTAACCCAAGTATAAATTTGTGATGATGAAATGGAGAGGTTTGAGGGTGGTTTTGCCCTCATATATTAAGCATATGAGTTACACGAGTGACTTTTGGTAAATCGAATACTAGGAGGAAATCCGAAAAATGCGCATAAATTAGGAAGTAAAGCGTTCAAAAATATTGATTATAAGTATAACTAATGTACGATGAAAGGATTGTGAAACAATTTTATTTTCCTCAAACAAATAAGGAGGGCTGAACGGTAATCAATATACAATTCGAAGGACTGTACTGAAATTTTACAACCTATAACGTATTATATTCCTCTATTCTCCCCCAAATCGAATCGAACTCTAAACCTAATCACTGAACTAACGCACGACTGCAAACTTAATTCCCCGCCAAAAAAGAAATTATTAAAGGAAAAAATAAAAAAAAAAATAACTGAGCCACAGCCACCACTCTTCCGCCGCATGCAACTCCCCTCGCCGCCGGCATGGACTCAGTGATCCACTCAGCACTGGACGAAATTTGCTGCGGCGCGGCGAACGGAGTCCACCTCCGCAACCTATGGCCGAAACTCAGCCCACACTTCGCATCCCAGGGCCTCCCCCTCTGCCCGAACGTGAAGCAGGCAGTGTGGGAGAATCTTCTTGAAATTCCGAGGCTCAAGTTCGAGGCCTGTAATGGCGGCGCCTCATCTAGCTCTGCCGCGGATTTGATTAAGTGTACAGTTGAGGATTGCGAAAAGATGAACGTCAAGATTGTGGCTCCCGAATCGATGAGGAAGAGCTTTCTCGGCATATACGAGATGGAGGCGCCGGAGTCTAGTTTGTCTGACATTCAACGTCTCATTCTCGAGCGCCTCGCTGTGGCTCGGTGAGCAAGCTTCAATTGCTCGCGATTGTGAATTATATACATTTGATTTTTTTTTCTGCTCAATTGTTTTGATACGTTATTGTTAATTTTAAATTGTTTGATAATTTTCCCTATTTCAATGCAAATTGAGGTTTGGTTTTATTAGAATGAGGAATGGGGCAGGCGAGCCCTGGTACATTGAGCGCACTGATGCAATATTCAGGAAGTGCATTCAAAACTGAAGCTAAAAGTTCAGTATCAGTGATTGTTGTACTTGTTGTCTTCAGGACAAATGGAATTGCACAAAGCGAGCTTTCAAAGGAATTGCGCATTGCACCGAACAATTTATTCTACCCACTGAAGAGACTTGAAACCCAAAAGTTGATCTTGAGGCAGCCAACTGTTATTCGAAAGAAACAGTCATCCAACAGAGAGTATACCAATGATTCCGTTGTAACCACCAATATGCTCTATTTATACCGCTTCGGGAAGCATCTAGGTTCCCAACAGAGGCTTGAAATCACTAAGGAGGATAAACTCTTGATGGATAGGGAGGGTGCAGATGATTCTGATGAAGAGATTGCAAAAGAGGATGTACATGTGAAAGATTTTCTACCTGCCCTGAAAGCCATCTGTGAAAAACTTGAAAAAGCTCAGGGCAAGGTCTGTAGCATCTAAGATCTGCATTTGCATTATATACACTCTGGCTAATATTTTGTAACCTTTTCCTGCTGAAGGTTCTGGTTGTTTCAGATATAAAACAAGATCTCGGTTATCGAGGGACTGCTGGCCATAGAGCTTGGAGAAATGTAGTTTTCTTCACCCCCCTCTTTTTCTTTTCAAAAAAATAAATAAATCAAATGATCTTATACTCGTAAGAATTTCCATATTTAATGCCAGATATGTCACAAGTTGAAAGATGCGCGAGTTGTGGAAGAGTGTTGTACAATGATCAAGAAGAAGGTATGCATGCTGGATCTGTAACTTCAAGAATTTGAGATTTTCTATTGCTCGTAACACAAATGAATGGGAATAAATAACCTTTATGACTCTAATTCTTGCCAGACCTCAGTGGTGAGAGCTTTCTGCAATCTCATTTTTATTGAGTCACTTTTTATTGGTTAATGCTAATTATCAGTCATTGCTTGGTCATACGTGAAGGGTACTTGTGGCGTAACATTTCTGCCCCTTGAAGGCAAAAACATGGTTATGATTGCGACCAGTTTTATCATGCAGTTATGGTCGCAATCATCATGTTTATTGGTGTTTTATGTTGAAGAAGTCATCATTGTACATATTATGTAGTTGAGCAGTTGGTTAAAACTATGGCATGTTTCGGTCACAGGTGTTTATCCAAGATCTTTTCTTTCCTCATTGTCAAAAGATGCACAACTTGGAAGAGTTTTTTAAGTACTGGCTATTGTATTCGTAGTCTTATAAAATTAATACTAAACTTATGCTGCCAAATACAGCTTTCCAAAATTCCCGTTTGAGAATTCACATTTAGTTTACCCCTGCCTTTTCAAAAGTGATAATGGAGATGATTCACAATATATTGAAAGTATTGTGAAATGATCAATCTATAATGCATGGAGCGGGTGTGAACTCAAGCATGCCTCTGTTTCTCTTGGAGCATATTGTACGAATGAACAAAATGTGAAAATTATTGTTTTAGGTCATCTTTGGACTAGGATTCGTTGGGATTCTGAATCCTGATATTCAACATCTTGGGGTATTGAGAATTCTATAAATAGTAAGAATCCTTGTTTGTTGTAGGATTCTGTAGATGTAAAATTATGTCCGAAAATAGATGATGTTATATTATTATATTGTATTTATTTATGTTGATGGTCGACCTGACCTTAAAGACCACGTGGCTGAATCCATGTCCACATATGGACCGAGCTGTTGGCAAAAATTAGACCTAGTAAGACTTCGATCGGAAGACGTGTCGACAGAGGGCCAGGCCGAGCTGAACCGGAAGACCATGTGGGGCCAGGCCCCGTGCACCAACTGCCGACAGGGTGTGCGAAGCGGTCATGCTCGCGGTGGCCGACCTGTTGGCGCCGAGCCGACCAGGACCTGCGGACGAACTGCCAACGGTGTGCGAAGCGGTCACACGCTTGGTGGCCGACCTGTTTGCGCCTAGTCGACTAGGATGCCTTGGGCCGACCAGGACTTGTGCACTAACCGCCGGCTGGATGCACGAGGCGGTCACGCGCGCTGTGGCCAACCTATTTGCGCCGATCTGACCAGGATGCACGAGCCTCAGGTGCACCAGCTCACTAACTCGGCCAAGCCGACCTGCTTCAGCACGAAATGCGCGTCCAAGGCCGACCTACCAATGATGCCACCCTTTACGGCATGCATTTGGTAGAGCTAGCTTGGCCAAGACGACCTGGTCTTGGGTGTTGAGTTAGTGAGCACGGCTCGATGATGACGTAAGCCAATTAGGGGAGAGAGAGTACGAAATAGGGCGCCCTATGCGTGTGATTAAGGTTAGGGTTTTGATGACTTATACCCAAAGTAACACGAGAGCCAATGAGAAGGGGACACGTGTCCATTTAGGTTTTCAATGGAAACCTATAAATAGTGCTTCCAAGAGAGAGAAAAGGCTCCGTATTTTAGATAGAGAAAGTATATTAGAGAGAGAAAGCTTATAAAAGAGAGAATACACTCCTGTAAAAAGGGTTGGCCAAGGCCGATCCAACTCACAAAAAGGAATAAAATAGCCAACGTTTTTTCCTATTTGTTTTGTTTATTTTCCTCTCCGATCTGCTCATTTTCACTGTTTAATTGGTTGAGCTACTTTTAGCATAAAGTTTAAATTTAAAATGAGAGCGGGGCACGTGATGTGACTGAACAGAGAGAAATGAGATAAGAGATGTTAAATAGGATAGATATAGAGTAGGTATTAGGTTTTAGAAATTGTTGGTTGAGTATTTGGATTTTGAGTCTCATAACAAACGAGTATTCAGTATTCGGAATCCAAATCCGGTATTGCTCTCCTCGTCCAAACATAGTCTTAGTGACAATTTCCTTACAATTTGAAATTGATCAAAAGCAAAGATAAAATAATTTATAATTTTACAATGTAGCTGATCATGAATTGACCTGTGCTCATTTCTTAGTTGTAGGCGAGCTTTG
Organism: Phtheirospermum japonicum; assembly: GCA_014905375.1. Taxonomy (NCBI): domain Eukaryota; kingdom Viridiplantae; phylum Streptophyta; class Magnoliopsida; order Lamiales; family Orobanchaceae; genus Phtheirospermum; species Phtheirospermum japonicum. Next base: position 880,302 of record BMAC01000221.1, on the reverse strand, counting down.
ATTGTTGGATACCACTATATTACATACCTTATGAAGGAGCTGAGTTTTGGAATACTAGTATTAAACAAACTTTGGTTCTGTTACCCGGCGTTACTTCTTCTTGGTTAGGGGCCCGCTACTGGGGAATTGTAGGACTATGTAACAATTTTGGTGTGTGGAACCCTGAAAGAATGAACAATAATCAATCTTTATCAAAGAGTTTCCTAGGCGAGAGGCGATGGTTTATCGCTTAGGCATCGCCTTTTGACATTATTGAGTACTTGACTCATGCTTTTGTTGCTTGATGATTGATATTGGTGTTTGATGTTGTTTATTATTTTTTTTAGTTGATTTTTAGAAGAATATAAGTATATGACATGTTTTCTAGCTGTCGTCTTACATGGACAGGTCATCTCGCTTTTGTCGCCTAGGCTGTCGGGCTTTAGGCAATGACTTGTCGCCTATGACATTGCTAACTATGTTTTGCACCCATTTTATTTCTTTTATCTTTTATTTTTCAGGAGGTCATTTGTTTACGCCTACTTCAAAGTTTTTCTCCATCACATTTTGAGCCAAAACTTCATGGACATGATGATATTGACACAGAACAATCAAAAAATCTGTTGAAGAGAGGAGAAATTACAGAACTACTTGTAGAGCTTCCCATTCTGCGGCAGATATATGACATGGTTGATGCCGCTGGATCGAAAGGGTTGACTAATACAGAGGTAATAACAATACTGCAGTACAAAACAAGAGCAATATAACTAACTGTTGGACATTGATTTCTTTGTTTTACACCGTAATAACATTTATTTCCTCTTGCTTCATCTGATCCGTTTTACGTGAACCTTGAAATTTCCATTGAGGAAGGCCCTGTCTTATCAACTATTTCACTTCATGTGTTCTTCAGATAGCATTCTCCAACTTTCTATTGATGGTTGTTGGCCTGACAGGTTATAGTTTTGTTCAAACTAAAGTTTTTCATGTGCCACATTCTTTTACAAAAGTTTAGTGATCCACTTATGCAAACTTTTCTACTTACATGAATTCATGGAATCAGAAGCCTGACGACTCTTGTAGCTATCCTTGACACTCTTTCATGAACGGAGGGCCTTTAGTTGCATGGGTTTTGACTGCTTTTGCTGATACAAGTTCACATGCAAAGTGACTTGGCTAAATTTGCAGCATCTCTCTGATGTGGTTACCTCTTATGTCATTGTTTTCAAGTGCTACTGCGAGTCTGCAACATCCACTGAACTTTGTGCATTTTGACTTGTTTTTTATGTAGTAGAATTACTATTTGACTAATGCCCTGGACATTGATGATCAGTTTTGGTGACACGCCACAAATCATTGTACGCTATCTGTACTAGCTATGCATTGGATTTCGTGTAGAAATAGAGTGGGGGTTCAGCAATTGGTGGTTTGTTTGAGATACCAATAACGGTGTTAAGTGCTAACGTTCTTACAAATTTTTTGTTGTGAGCAGGTGTGTAAAAGACTTGGACTATGCAGTAAGGAGTACCACAAGAGATATTTTAAACAAATGATCTCTAGGTTTGGATTGCATTTACAGCTGGAAAGCCATAGTAGAAGTGAGGTCTACCGAGTTTGGACAGCTGGTAATTTCAATCCAGAATCATCTAATATGGCTCCCGTTGAAGGAGAAACAGTTTTGAAGGAAGTAAATGAATCTGATCCACATGTTGGTGATATTATCTCTCACGGGGACTTGTCTCAGCCTGTGCAAGTGATAGGTACTTCCACTTCAATGGAGAATGTTAGAGATATCAACGAAAGTGAAAACGACGCAGCTGTCACAGCAGAGGCCTCTTCTAATGGCACAAATGTGGATAATGAAAGTTCTAGTATTCTGCTTTTAAAATGCAGTCAACATAATTCTGACGTGGAGCTATCCAGTGGAGTCCCTGACGAGGAACTATTGCAGGCTAGTAACTCAGTTAAGAAAAATAATCTGCTAGAAACACATTCTCTTGCTGTTGTAACAACACCACCAACACCTTCATCTTCCAGGCGTCGATCAAACCTGAGGTATCCCCGTCTTAGTATGGGTGTAACTAGCTCACAGAGGGAACAATATGTACTCAAAATGTTGCAGGTCTGTCCCATTGTCTCTCAAATCTCGTTCTTACGTTGGCTAGTTGCCTTATTTTGCCATTGATCCTTCTATTTTTTTTATTAAATTTTTTTTGTGTGTGTGTTTGTGAAGGAGGAGAAGTTCTTCATTAAACCCGATCTCCATAGACGTCTTGAGAATCTTGAGAAAGGAAGGCACACAACAATGGACCGAAAGACTTTGCTGCGTTGTCTGAACAAACTTCAGGAAGAAGGGCATTGTAAATGCATCCATGTGAGTGTCCCAGGCGTGACAAACTGTGGTCGCAGTAGGACGATTGAAGTGGTCCTCCACCCATCTTTTCAAAACGTGTCACCTGAACTATTGGAACAAATTCATGATAAAATGAGGTCATTTGAAACACAAGTGCGGCAGCAATCATATACTCGGCAGAAGAAGGGCCAATCTGTTCCCGTGTTGGACAACGTGGAGAGAATTCCAATTAGTGTAAGATCAGATATCCAATCAGAGCGTGCTGAAGTGATGCGTTCTAATGGGTTTGTACTGGCTAAAATGGTTCGGACAAAGCTTCTTCATATCTTTCTTTGGGATCGGATGCGCAGTTCTCCTGGTTGGGCTGCTGCTGCTTTATTGTCTAGTAATCATTCTTATGATACGAAAAATCCACACAGCACCTGTAAGTTGTTCGAGTTAGAGCTGGCCATCAGGTCAATGCCACTTGCGTTGTTCTTGCAAGTAGTGGGTTCTCCTCAAAAGTTTGAGGATATGGTGGAGAAATGTAGAAGTGGTTTGCTACTTTGTGATCTCCCTGTGGAGGAATACAAGGCCCTTGTGGATACTCTAGCAACTGGACGACTATCATGGCTAGTTGATAGATTACGGCGTTTAAAGGTATGATATGAAGATACGCTTTTATTCTGACTTTGTTGCTTATTTTATGACATACAGTACAGTAACCCTGTTCATTAATTTTGATTGAGCTTTACAAGCGGTGAAGTTGCTAGAATAGAACTTCTTTAGAATAATGTTTGGTATTCTGTCTAGATGAAGTCAACTGACGTGTAGGTGAAAGAGTTCATTCAAATAGGTGGAGAGGGATAAGCTTCGCTTGTTGACATATTTATAACAGGAGCTTGGGAAGGGGGGTTACTTTATTCAAGAATAGCAGTAAAACCATGTATTTTAAATTTAAAATTAGAGGCCTATTTAACTGTAATCTACTTCCAGCAAAGGGCTGATATTGTCAAATTTCTTGCCAAATGTTGAATTGTTTTTCATGATTAAATTAGGAAATCTTGAACTAGGAAAGTCACTTTTCATCTATGAGTTAAGAAGTTGACGAACATTGCCTTTTTTTTTAATGATTAGATTGGTCTATGTTTGCCATTCACTTATGATATATATTTTTAAGCTATCTAGATTTTTTTTGACAGTTAATCTAGTGGAAATATTACAGGAATCAACCACACTGCAAATTCCCTTTTCTTTTTTGCTTCTTAAAATTTCCCCATTCTTGGGAAAAGTGATTTTTGCCGAAGTTTCTGGTTTTATATTTGTGTTCTAAGTTAATCATGGTATTGAAATGGGACTTTTGGGACAGTTGATTCGTCTGGTGAGTAAGGGCCATGGAGAAGATGGACCCAGCACTACTCTTGCTCATGCATTGGAACTCAAACCTTACATCGAAGAACCAGTCACAATTGTTGCATCAGCTGGTCATGTTTTACCTGATCTGCGCCCTCAAGTCAGACATGATTTTGTTCTCTCAAGCAGAAAAGCTGTTGATGAATACTGGAAAACTTTAGAGTATTGTTATTCTGCAGCTAAATCAAGAGCTGCTTTGCTTGCATTTCCGGGAACCGCTGTTCATGAGGTGACGTCAGTTTTTTTTTTAAATATTATTATTTGATTTCAATTATCAAATTGGCATCTGTGCCTATTAGTCTGCCTTCACTGTTGATGGATTATGGTGGAGTGTTTTTTTTTTGTTTTTTTTGTATTTTGCTCTTCTTTTCAAATAAAAGTGAGACGGTATGCCTGTGATTGTTTTATTCTGACATGTTGGCTCACGTGCCCCTTCTAAGGTATTTGACACAGATTTGAACAATTATATATATATATATAAATCACTCGTATTTTTGTTATGCCCAGGGTCTCTTAAATCCTCTCTTTAGTGCATCATAGCTCAGATTGAGCCAGTTAGATGTCGTCTGGTACACTTTATATGCTCTGAAGTTATTGAGTATTATAGCAAATTTAATCTGGGATGTTTAAACATTTACTTGTTATGGAAGCTGTGCTGACCGTTATAATTACTTCTACTTTCCATCATCTATATAGGTTGGATATAAATCGTTGCTGGGAAGATGTATTCTCATGTTTGAATTTTGCACAAGGCAATTTTGGATTCAATATAATAATATGAATGGAAAATTTAGATTTGAATGTATAAGCTTGATACCATAGGTTGATTTGCATCATTGTTCCTTGTTTTATTTGAGTGCACTATTTATAAATGGTGTTAATTTTGTTCAGGTATTCCATCCCCGATCGTGGGCATCTTCCCGGGTACTGACGGCTGAGGAGCGGGTGGAACTTCATAAGCGTGTTGCAAAACACAACCCAAACGAAAGACTTTCATTCAGTGAATGTGAGAAGATTGCTAAGGATCTTAATTTGACAATGGAGCAGGTTGGTTAATTGTAAAATCACTATTATTTTGATCTTTCTTTCCCCCCAACAGAACATTGCTCAATAGACAATTTAGCTGCCTAAATGTAGCCCGGCCCAAGCCTGAGTAGAGGAGGGTTGCGTTTGATTGATAGCCAATGAAAACTCTTGTCATCTCTCCATGGTATGGATCATATCCATATAGCTGACCCCACAGTGAGATTAAGGCTTTCTTGTTGTTTTTGTAGAACATTGGCTGACAATTCTTGGTTGAAAGATTAGATTTAAAATTTGAATTCAAATAGTAACATTCCACTGTTAAGTTATTGAACACATTTGAAGGATTTCCAGTCCTGCAGGCTTCAACTTATAAATTGTTAATAATAATTAATTACACGAATCATATAATTCAGTGATGATGTAGGTACTTCGTGTTTATTCTGTCAAGAGGCAGCAACGACTTACTAGATCTCAGAGAGATTTAAATGCTGAAAGTCAGGACCCTCAGACAGTCAAAGGCAGACATATATTGTCTTCATGTAAAAGAAAACGATCTTCTGGTAGAATTCCCTCAAAGCTTGTGAATGATAGCGCAGCAGATGGACAATCAAGTCTGGAGAGAGTCAGTCCGGTATTTTAGATTTTGATAATCAAGTTACTTTGGAACAACAGTCTTTGTTAACTATTACTGAAGATTGTGATTGCCAATTGCAGATATATTGTGCAGATGATAATGCAGACGGTGCAGAGGTGCTAAACTTAAATGAAGAAGATAAGGAGGACCATACCTTCATCCGCAAGCGAGCACTGTCAAAGTTGAATGTGTCACGCCAAAAAAAGTTTTTGTGGACAGAAGAAGCCGATAGGTGATACTTAGTGACTGATTATATCTTCAATTTCTGTTTCATGAAATTGCTATTGAATTGATTAGGTTGGAATAGCTGATGTGAATGGCCTGCAACACCTCATTTTCATGCTTCATTGTACTATCTTGTCGATTCAACCTTTTTCTTTAATTATTTTTTTTCCGAGGCGTTCATTTTAGCATCTTACATCTTTTGATACACTTTTTTTGTTCTCATACGGATCAAATTCTCTCAGGCAATTGGTGATTGAATATGCAAAACGCCGAGCTGCTCTTGGGGCAAAAATTCACCGTGTAGATTGGGCATCAATTCCAAATCTTCCAGCGCCACCTGACACCTGCAAACGAAGAATGGCAGTGTTGAATGGCTATATGCCGTTTAGAAAAGCTTTAATGAAACTCTGCAATGTGCTTGCTGAACGTTATACTAAGTACCTCGAGAAATTTCAGGACAAGATGTTGGATCATGGATATCCCAAAAAGATGATCAGCGATCCTGCGCTTGGAGAAAATAATTTAAAGTTGTCAGCTTCAATGCCTGGAGAATGGGCTAATTTTGATGAGGATATTATCAAGGTAACACTAGAAGATGTTTTGAGATACAAAAGAATGACTAAATTGGAGGCTGCGCATGATACTTTTCCAGACCAAGAAAATAGTGAGGAGGATGTAAGTTACTTATCTTGTATACTTTCAGAAATTGTATTTCACATTTAATACGTGCATTATTTACCATTTACTACTTACATTATTTACACTATTTCCATGGTACTGTTCCTAATTTTGTTAGCTTCTCATGGTCAGGAATATGAGGGTTGTGATAGGACTAAGGCTTCTGGTCAAAGATCAAGCTCCCGACAGCCTCCCGTAAAGCATATGAAGCTTACAAATGACGGTGGAAGTGCTTGCAGACTGATGCATGAATCAGTTGCAATTGCAAATGCTGCAGAGCTATTGAAGTTAATCTTTCTAAGCAATTCGAAAGCTCCTGAAGTGCCAATGTTGCTTGCTGAAACACTACGTCGTTATTCTGAGCATGATCTCTTTGCTGCTTTTAACTACTTGAGGGAGAAGAAGATCATGGTAAGCAATATCCATGCAATTCTTATGGTTTTCGCCTAGCGTGATATGAATAACGTTTATGATCCGCAACTGGGATGCGTCTAAAAATCCACAGTGAAAATAACTTGAGCCATTTATGAAATACACCACAATTAAGGGAGAAGATCTAATACAGTTATTTCTAATATTAGTATCAAAGTATAATTTCAAGCTTGTTGAAATACGTGCTGTTATGAAAACCATGTACACATTTGCCGTCTAATCTTGAATTCTGCCTATGGTTGTCCAGCTCTGCCTGGCACTCGAAGAGGGGAAAACGTGGGCCCTGGCCCGTCTCTGTCCAAACAATTTTAAAGAAATAAAAAACCAGTGAACTTATATGTTTTTTTGTTTTTGTAAATTCGGGCCCGCCCCACTTTGTCCTACTGGCTCCGCTATTGCTGTCTGGCCTATTAGGAAATCTTTAGTCCTGCTGGTTCTGTTTTGATAATGGCTTACTAAGGTTATTCACCCTTTGGCAGATTGGTGGTAGCTCCAACAGCCCTTTTGTACTATCACAGTACTTCATGCAGAGTATTTCACTATCCAAATTCCCTACAGATACTGGAAAAAAAGCAGCTAATTTTGTTAGCTGGCTTCGTGAGAGAGAAAAGGATTTGATGGAAGAGGGCATCGATGTTCCATCAGATCTGCAATGTGGTGAAATCTTCACTCTGTGTGCTCTAGTTTCCTCAGGCGAACTGTCAATTGCTCCATGCTTACCTAACGAAGGTGTTGGCGAGGCAGAAGATAACAGGGTTTCCAAACGTAAATGTGATGATAATGAGCCGGGTGGAGGAGAAATATCTAAAAAATCGAAAAAAACGATTGCCGGAGACGGTGAGATGACCTCTCGCCGAGAAAAAGGTTTTCCTGGTATAAAGTTGTGCGTGCACCGTGAAAAGGTTTCAAGATTACTTGTCATTGAATCGTTTAAAGATGGGGACACGTACCCAGCCCCATTGTTTGGTGGTAAAGATCAAGGAATTTTGATAGATGTTAATCGTGGATCGTCGCATTCTGATGTAGCTGATTGTGTAAGAGAAATGATTGATTCTGGGAGAACAACCCATCGTGCGCTCGATGCGAGTGAATCACCATGGGAAGCTATGACCAGCTATGCTGAATATCTGACGTCTTCATGTTCTTATGAAGTAAAAAGTTCTACTCTTCATCCCAACTTATTCAAAACTCTTTATTCCGCTATTCAGAAGTCTGGGGACAATGGTTTGAGCATGAAAGATATTCGCAAGGTTTTGAACATCAAGGGTATGCAACTGTTTTACGTTGTGCTTTGCACTTTTAAAGGCATGCACGTCCATTAATAAGAGATCATACCATTTTTATTTATGTTTTGGCAGATGAGAAGATGTTGGAAGTTATAATTGAGGTGCTTGAAGCATTTGGACGAGCTTTAAAGGTTTGATTTGTTGCCCATACAGTATCCTCGAGCATAGTTTTTGAAGCTTTTTCTGCAGGTTTTTGAGTTATTGTTTTATTGGTTGTGTACTGATCTGACCTTGATTTATATTTATCTCTGCTTAAATACAGGTCAATGCATTTGATTCCATTCAGGTGGTGGATTCTTTGTATCGATCCAAGTATTTCTTGACGTCTGTACATTACCATGCTGGTAATTTTCCTAAAGGTCAAAAAAGGAAATTTGAGGATGAGCATATACCTCGTAATCTTGATAGTTGTAGAGAGACTGTTGCTCCGTTAGAGAATGAGATTAACATGAGTGCTGATGAAGTGCATAGGGTCACAATTCTAAATCTCCCAGAAAATGTTTCTGATCCTTCTACTGATATACCAACCAAGGATAAGATTATGGGCCATCAAAATTCTGATTTGGCTTCTCCCAAAATCAATATAATTGAAAATCTCGGACTCCTTTCTATAGATTCTCAGTTATGTAGGCCCCTGTTGCCATGGATGAATGGAGATGGTACCATAAATGAACTTGTGTACAAGGGGCTCATACGTAGAGTTCTTGGTATTGTGATGCAAAATCCGGGGATATTGGAGGTATGATACCTTTTTTGTGCAATTTTATGTTTCTTTTTAATGGATATAACCATTATTGTGCTTATGCCATGGTCTGTAGCACCTTAATTGTACTATGTATATTTGTTAGTTTGAAAATGTTAATTGAAATAAGTGTAATTAGGCTAAATCTCAGTGGTAGGGTTTGGAATTATTTTAATTTTCTTCTCATGATATTTTCTGCACCAGCCTCTGCTAAAGCATTATCATATGGTTTCCTATACCTAGTAATCGTTTGGGTTGTTAATGGGCTATATACCATGTGATTTAACTGTCTGCTTTCTATGATTCTTAGTTTTGTTTGATCGATTGAATACTAACTCGTGATGCTCTTATTTTTTTTTGACTTTATCTGCAGGATGACATCATAAAGCAGATGCATAATCTAAATCCTCAGGTATGGAACTGGGTTCTTGGTTAATAACAGATTTAAAAATAAAAAATAAAAAATGAAAAGCTCTTTGAAATCGTGAACTTGTGGATTTGATTCTACTGTAGTTGATTTGTTTCTCCTTTTCTTGTCCTCGGCCTTAATTTGTTCTAGAAAAAAAATTGATCTATCATCTCAATCTCATAGCCTATGATTGATTTTTGGTCGGGTGTAGAAAGGGCTTACTGGAAATTCTCAAACTTAGCTAGAATTCGCTCCTCCTCTGTTTGCTGAAGACAGTGGTTTTTGCCTATTATGTTCAATTGATAGTAACTTTTAGAAATAATCAAAAATACCCTTGAGGTTTAATATAATTATAAAAAAAACAAAGCTATCCTTCAAAATTACAGATACCCCCTTGATATTTGTTTTTATTATACAGATTACATCCCCAAAATGAGAGATTTGTTGAGTAAATACAAACCTTAATGGGATAAATGGATTTGTTTGTAATAAGGCCAAACATCAGGGGTTGTTTTTGTAATTTCCCCTTTTTCTTTTTTTGGAATGCAATTTGTTCTCATTATGTCGTCTTCATTAACGATTGCGTTGCTTGATGCTAAATGCCGAATGTAAATGCTTTGCAGAGCTGTAGACAATTGTTAGAGATACTGAACATGGATAACCATGTCATTGCGCGTAAAATGAATCAGACGACATCGTCTCAGCCTCCGTCCATTCTGGGTAACCTTCTTGGTGACAGATGTAGAAAATCGAAGCTGATATCCCGAGTTCACTATTTTGCAAATCCCATGAGCACAACCTTGCTGTAACGAAAGCTCAGCTTCGGTCGAACAACAACTGTAATCGGACATTGTAAAGAAAATATCAATATATATGGAGGAAATGTGTTTGTGGTGATGATTCTATTATGATATCAGTAGAATTAAACTGTATGATGCATCATGTATGTATCTCTTAAATGTAAATGGGATCTATAGGGTTGTTACGCATTCCTTTGTTTGCCAACAATTATAGACGATAAAAGCGTAAAATGACAGGAAAACCCCCAAAACTGTAAAAGCAACTCCAGTATACAGCCCATGGGAAGGGTGGGACAATTTATCACCCATTTGTATGATATTGTCTGGGGCTTTACACTAAAACCCAGGCCACTAACCTAAACCACAGACTAATGATGCAATGGATATCTCAGTTAGTCCAATCCTATACAATTACAAATGTATCAAATGTGCTCTTACGGAAAAATAACAATGTGGTCTAATGAAAAATAAAACTGACGTCACTTTTTATATAAATATTATCAAGTAGCTAGTAGGGCTGCAATCGAACCGAACTGAACTGCGTTTTGGAGAGTTTGAGCTTAACTTATTTATTGTCAAGTCTTTTTATCGAATATATTATGGTTTAGTGAGTTTTCTTGAGTTTAATCGAAGGTTTTTTACTTCATGGCAAAAATATGGCAAAAATAAACTTGATCTACCCAATCGGTTTAGCCGCAATCAGCGGATAGCTGATTGTATTAACAGTTTGTATAAAAGTATTTTGGTAAATATTTGAGAGCTGATAGCTGTTTGATCGTGTAAAATGACCAAAAAGTGGCACACAATTTATTGTTGAGTATTTCTTTTATTTATAACAAAATTTATAATATATTGAATAATTAAAGTAATTTTTACAAAATAATAATCATTATTTAAAAATTATTATTTATAAAAAAATTGATTTGTAATTTTTTAAATATATTAAATTTAATTTGGATAATTGTTACTATTATTTAATTGTAATAAATTTTTGTATGTATATAAATATATATATATATATATATATATATATATATATATATATATATATATATATTATATATATATATATATATATATATATAGGATCATGTGAGAATAGATTCTTGGGTGAGAAATGAGAAAGAATATTGACCACTCATTTTTAATGGCTTTTATTAAGAGACCCGGTGGCATTCTTGTAATTAAGAGACCGATGAGTTTTTAGACAAATTTGTACCCTTCCTTCATTCCCCATTGAATCAGACGCAAGAGAAACCCCTCGACTGATTTTTTTTCATTGATTTGTAAGCTCTTTTCAAGAAGAACAAATCCCTACGAACATCACAAATATTGCCATGGATGACGCTCCTAAAGCTCTCAAACTCGTAAGTCTCTTATTCCATTGTTAAGTAAGTTTTTATTTGTTGGCGATTATTTTTTATTTTGTTCAATCTGTAAGTATTTGATTCATTAGGATTTTCCAGATACTTTAAATTCCTGATATACTCCGATTGTTCTTGTTATTTTTTAGGGTTTACAAGCTTATGATTTTGAGGATTTTGGTTAAATATCAATATTTGTTAAATCATATAGATACACATTTAGATYGTGAATAGATTTGGGTAATGAAAATTCTTCAAATACACAATTCCTTGATAAAYATTCTATCTCTTAATYASTTTATGCAAAATGGGTGATTTGGGGATTTGATGTTCAGATCTAGTTTTTTTTTTTCAATTGAGATCTGAAGGGGAAAATATTGTGCAAAATCATGTATATTAATGTGCATTTTTATTACTAATACTGTGTAACGAATTTTTGTCTACCAACTTGAAGACCAGATTGCTTGCAACTACTTGTGTTGGATGAGTTGAAGGATGTCAATATACAAAAGATAAAGGAATATCTTCCAATTTACATGGTACAAGAAATGAATTGAAAAGCACAATGTTTAAATTGAGAAGAACAATGGTTGAAATGGGAAATTACTTGTTAACGCACTTTACAATTATTACTTTTGGGACTATTATTTATTATTATTATTAATTATGTAATGTGTATGACTTTTTTTGCTAATATGGGCATTGATTTTATTAAGCAGGTATTCTTTTTTCTGGTTGGAAGCAACTAGTCTACAAGTTTGATATTCAAAAGTGGTATTTCTTATTAGTAGCTAATTTTGAATTATGTAATCCAACTACTTGAAGGAAAATCAATGTTCATAAGGCATACACCTTGGTATGCGGAGAGATGTAAACGTGAAAGTCGCAAAGGAGTATCTCTGAATTTATAAGGCAAAGAAACTTGAAGGGAAGGCTGATTTGAAGAAATTATTTATATGTTACGGATTAGTCCATTGAGTTAGGTTTTTAATTTGAAATTATTATCAGTTCTAATGTTCTAGTTTGAAATAATGTAAAGCTTTGTATTGTAATTTGACTTAATTTGGAGTTGTTAGATTTTGTAATGATATTACTTTCAAAATATCATTACATCAATGTTGTTATATTATGTTGTGCTGGATTTGGCAAATAGGCAACATCTTGTCAGAGTCATGTGTAATTTCATTACTGGTGTATTTTCATAATTTGTGTATTGATATATATTGTGCATGACTTGTAATACTATTGTGCAGGTCTTATAGCACTATTGTGCATATCCTGAAACTAATGTTGTAATATTTATTTTGATTTTAAAATAAAGTTAAACTGATATTGTTAGATCATATTTTGATGTTGTTGGATTATGTTGTGCCCTTAGTTGCATAAAGTTACGGTTGAATGGGTTTGGTAACATGGATAAATTCTGTACTTGACTTTATGCATTCTGATCTAATCGACTTAGACAAAAATTTATTTTGTATACATATTAAAAGGATGAGTCACATTGTTGTAGCATATTCTAAATTTCTTTTTTTTTTAAATGTCAAACCATTATACAATTTAACATTTTGTAGTATATATACTATTTTTGTGTGTGAATATATTAGTATGTTAAAAATTATACTCTTACATTAGTTCCAGATATGTGCACAATAGCGTTACTAACCATGCACAAAACTAGTTGCGAATTTGCACAATAAAGATTGCACAATTGTGCACAAAYAATTAAATTATATAGTTTTGTATATAGTTTCTATTTGTGCATGTAGTCATGAACTAATGTGCACGAGTGTATTAACTAATGTGCAATTTGATGTGCATGTATTATTTTAATAGTTTTGCATATAGTGGCTATTTGTGCATGTAGTTATGAACTAATGTGCACGAGTGTATTAACTAATGTGCAATTTGATGTGCATGTATTTTTTAATTATTTTGTATATAGAGGCTATTTTGTGCATGTAGTTATGAACTAATGTGCACGCGCGTATGAACTAATGTGCAATTGGTTGTCCATGTATCATTTTAATTGTTTTGTATATAGTGGCTAGTTGTGCATGTAGTTATGAACTAATGTGCACAAGTGTATGAAATAATGTACAATTTGATGTGCATATATTATTTTAATAGTTTGGTATATAGTGGCTATTTTGCGACTAAAAAAAGTTGTGTTTTGCATATTTCAAAATTTTTAATAATGGTCCTGGTGAGGGAAAGACAAATATTTAAGTTTCCAAGTTTTTAACTTCGATGGTTGCACTTTTGGTTGGACATATGTTATTGCATTACTTGTGTAAATGATATCATTACAATCCAATCATCGGGTTGGATTTGTCATTAGACCCAAATTAAGCATTGTCGATGTACGATAAGRAAATATGTAAACATATTTAAATACAAGATAACAAGCAAATAGAGAAAGAAGATGCCAAAAAGGTCTTATTTCTGAATCTCAGACAAAACTATAGTCCAATTAATTTGTACAAAAATCCCAAAAGACCATCACCTAAAATAGAAATTTATAAAATACCATCGTGCATAAATTATTGCACTATTGTGCAAAATTGATTGATCGATTGTGCACAAAATCACACTTGTTTGTGCACAACCTACGTCGCAAAATTAAGTGTAATAAAAATAAGTAAATAATATGAAGGGTCTTGAGCTCTGCCAATTGCTCCTTTTTTACACATTTATATTCGTAGTGCAAGGTGTCATGACCATAGTTTGTCGAACTGGCTCACAGTTGTGGAAAGAACATTCAACATCACCTGCAAAATCTCGCATTGAATCAGTGCACGAAACAGTACATGCCACATATGATACRACAAAAAAATTATTGAAGACTTCATAACACATGCAAAACACCATTCTGCATGGAAGTGCACAAGGGAACACATTAACGTGCACAAAYTGAYACTTAATTGTGCACAAACAAATTATACTTGCATCAGACGACAAGCACATCAGATGACACATGTAGAGAATTTTTTAATTGTAACACGTGCAAATACCATTCTGCTACTGCATGGACGTGCACAATGGAACACATAAACGTGCACAAATTGACACTTAATTGTGCACAAACAAATCAGACGACAACCACATTAGACGACAATGACATCAGGTTAAAATATGTGTAGAATTTTTTAATCATAACACGTGAAAACACCATTTTTCTACAACACGAACGTGCACAAGGGAACACATTAATGTGTACAAACTGAAACTTACTTGTGCACAAACACATCACACTTTCATCAGACGACAACACGCGCAGAGTTTTATTTAATCATAACACATGCAAACACCATTTGCTACTGCATGACCGTGCACAAGCGTACACGTTAATTTGCACAAACTGGCACTTACTTGTGCACAAACACATCACACATGCATCAGACGACAACGACATCAGATGACAACACGCGCATAAATATTTAATCATAACACGTGTAAATACTAAAGTTACAGCACGATTGTGCACAAGTAAACACATTAATGTGCACAAACTGACACTTACTTGTGCACAAACACATCACACTTAGACCCAAGCCCAATGTCTGATGCTCTCCGATTGAACTCTGATTTTATCGCCGCCATCGACTGTGGCTACTCCTCCCGGTTAGATCCGCTGTTATTCGGCCCATTCTGTACAGAAACAAACTTTTTTACCCTCTTCACTCCTTCAAAACTCACGCGTCTGATCCTAATCGAAGCATTCCCGCATATCAAATCCTCAATAATGCAATAACACAAAGTATAATAAACTACTGAAACATTAGATCTACATTAAAAGGAAAAATCTGACTGTAAAAGAATAAAACAAATAAAAAACACAATTACAAAGATTGTAGATCTGATCTAAAAAAATAAAAAAACAAGTGCTCACTAGTTCGAGGATGATTTGAAAAAGAGGAAAAATTAGTACCAAAATCGAACAGTATTCTTCCATAATTCGAACAGGATTCTACGATCAACTCCGTCCAATCCCAAATTCGAACTCGATTGACACGCCAATCTCTACTACTCGGGCCCAAACCTAAATTCGAACGGGATTGAAGGAACAYGATGAACAGGTTTCTTGAAAAATTATATGGATAAATTARATGATGAATCAAGCAGGAGATCGGACACCGGAAATYCACTGGGAGGCTCACCTCCGACGCCGATTTCTGCCGCCTGATGGCGACCCTAGGCATGGAGGCTCCGTAGAAGACGCACTTTGTGTAGCGTACAAGCCCGATAAGTGCCAGATTTTTGAAGGGGAATTATAGATGCGGCCATGGAAGGGGAGAGGCGRAGAGTTGGCAGCARGATTCTTTAGGTTTTAATTTTGTTTGATTAAATCTAATCCATTAGATTAGATTAGATATAATGGTCAGGATTTATTCTCATTTCTCACCCACGGACCCATTCTCACCGGAACCCAACCCTATATATATATATATATATATATATATTTGTTAATTTGAGGTCAAAATTATCCTTTCAATTTATTTTCAAAACCTCTTTTCTCAAAAAGCTCCTATGTGGAGTCTTTTCAAAATTAGCTTTTTGGCCCAAAAAGCTAATTGTAATCTCTATTTACCAAACATATCAATTAGAGGTTTTGACTGGTCAATCCTCTCAATCGAGTCTTATCCTCTAATTATGGCTCAAACCTCTCTTTACCAAACGACGCCAATTAGAATCTTTAAGCAAATAAGTTTTTTTTTTAAAATCATAAAATTTAAAATAAAAATCAACCTACTAATTCAATTTATCTTGAGAGTTTAATGACGAGCTCGTTCACGAACCAACTAACGAGTTAAAGAATCGAATATTGTTAAACTTGAGAACGAGTCTTTCTAAATGAGTTTGAATGAGCTTTATCGAGTCGAGATCTGAATCGAATATCATTATACTTCAGTTTGATTTGTTTCTTTTTAAGAGTTTCTAAATGAATTTGAGTGAACTTTCATCGAGACGAGACTCGAATATGTCACAAGGTCCTGGTTCATTTTACATGTATCATAATGTATTTGTTGGTTTTGTCCATTTTTAGAATTAAAAAACAAAAAGGCGATCTATCTGCACCCTAGTCTTTGCTAGGATTGCCCGTGTACTCAAAGTAATTAATATTTTACTTATTTTTTTTTTTTACAATTTTACTATTTACACCAAGGTGCAATTACCTAAAGTAACTCTCTTCCCAATATACTTATCCCCAACTCACACAATATTCTAACCACTCATTAAGAAGAAGAAGAAGAAGAAGAAGAAGAAGAAGAAGAAGAAGAAGATGGGTCAGTGAACGAGACTCACACACCTCCTCAACCACCACTCATGAGGCGTACCAAAATGTCCATACGTGATATTATTGGATATATGTGGTTATTTATGAAAGGCGACCTCATTTCCTGGAGAGGGTGTTCCTCTGGGAGGTGAGCAAGTTGGGTGGTTTCTTTGAGAAGTGGACGAGCTTGTTTTATAGTGTAGCGACATGTAGTATGAGGATGTGTTCTCATATAAGCTCGTGACCTCTTATGTTTGGCGGTGTCTGAGCTCGGTTATGGGCTTTGTGAATATCAAGCCTGTGGGCTTAATATGAGTAATTTATGATATCTTGATGGGCTATGAGGAAAGAATAATGGGGCCAAGCCTATTTTGGTAATTTAATGAGAAGTTTATTATTTATGGGAATTTACTATGTGGGAGGAATCCTAATATTGAGGCGGTGGTAGAGTTATGGTATTTATGAAATTGTGATGGAAGAAGGTAACCCTAGGCGGAGGGATATTTACTGTCTCTATAAAAGGAGGCGTACACTTCTCATTATTTATCATATTAATATATCATAATTGCATCTTACATTATTCAAGAGAAGTATTGAGTGTTTGAACTTGCTTTTGACTTAAGCATCGGAGGACCTTTACGGGTCTAATCACCGACCCGTCTGAAGGTGCTGTTTTGCAGGACCAGCTAGGTCGCTAGGAGATTCGGAGAAGGCTTGGCAGGTCGCTGTGACGTATTCAAGATCTACTTCAGGTTGCTGGTCTCTGTTTTGAGGTTAGTGCCCATATATTTGGTAACCCGACTTTTTGGACTTATCAAATTGGCGCCATCTGTGGGAAAGAGGGACATCGAGTCCTTGAGCGAAAGGCGTTAGAAATCTCATAAACCATACATGAAAGATAACATAATACCTAGAACCTTGTACTACGGTTCTGAATCCGACAAGCAAAAAAAAGAGACCGGGATGGCGGGCGTCGTTAAAGGAGACGGGCGAACGTCTTCACAGGCGAATCCGGTAGTCCAGGGCTTGGATACTACACCACCCCCCTCCCCAAAACGGCGGGACGGAAAGGAACCAGTGGAAGTTTTGAAGACGCCGGAGATGGTAGCACAAAAAGCAATCCACTTCGGAACAGAGGAGTGGAAGAACTTACCCAAGAATAAACCTTGTCAGGTTGATAAGGGATTCTTAGAAGGACTTATGGACATTGTGCCTTGGGAAAGACAGGAAGAATTGCGTAGATATCTGACAGGTGAGCAGGATACTCAGAAAGAGAGGAGGGACGAACTTAATAGCGAGAAGGAGGAAAAGTCGATAATCAGGAAGGCAAAACAAAACGAAAGATCTCCAACCAGGAGAGCTTCTCGCGGAAAGAAGGAACAAAGTAAACGTAAGCACGAAGACACATCCAGCTCTACCGCGTCTACAACTCACAAGCGTAAAGGAAAGGGAGTGAAGGTGAGACGAGGGCATTACAAGCGACAAGGTCGCCAACATGATAAACACACCAGTGAAAGCGATACCCAGACCTCAGAAATGGACGGGAAATCTCGGGATAAAACCCGTAAGAGTCGTGGCAGGAACAACGAAGGAAGGGACGAAAATGAGGTGGGGTTAGGGAGTAAGGCTTTTAGAGATTTGCAGGAAGCTATGCTGAAACTACAGAAGCGAGTAGATGGAGAAACATTTGAGGGAGATGAGGGGCACCCCTTTTCAGAGGATATATTGCAGGCTGCAGAGCCTAAGGGGTATAAGGACTTGGAGTTTCAGTATCGGGGAGTGACGGATCCAACCGAACACTTGCAGCTCTTCGAAAATGCAAGGATGTTGCGCAATTACACGAATGTTGTGGCGTGTCGGGCCTTTGTATCCACCGTGAGGGGAATTGCACAGAATTGGTTCTACCAGCTCCCGCGAGGGAAAATTACCAGTTATCAGGTGTTGCGAGCTGCATTCTTGAAGCAGTTTTCCAGCGTGAGACAGAGCGCGAAAACGGCACAGTCGCTTTTTACCATGGTGCAGCGACCTAATGAGACGCTTAAAAAATATGTCAACAGATTTACCAGCGCTACTTTAGAGGTGCCCACTGCTACTGATGAGATGAAGGCTGGAGCTTTACACCAGGGATTAAGGAGGGAGGACTTACGCAAGTCTTTGGTAAAAAAGGAGGCACGAACATATGATGAGGTTTTGGCGAGATGCCATAAGTATGTACAGGTGGAGGAAGCTGAGAAGGAACATCGGGCACGTTTTGGTAGAGAGGTCGTGGATACAAGGGATACTATGTCGGGAAGAGAACCATGAAGAATAGCGCGTGGGCTCTTAAGCCCGAGCTCTGTGATTAACAAAAGATCATACGAGAACACGCGAAATTGGATAGAGAAGGAATTCACACCATTGATTCATCCGCAAGCCAAGGTGTTTACTATTATGGAACGCTCGGTGCCCGACGCTATAAAGTAGCCAGAAGATCGCACTCCGATTCCTACTCATCCCAAGACTAAATTCTTTTGCATGTTTCACAATAATTATGGACATCCCACCGAAGGTTGCAGGCACCTTAAGGAAGAGATAGAAAGACTTATAAGAGTGGGGCATCTGAAGGAGGTAATTTATAAGGAAAAGGAACCGAAGGGGCCGGGGCGACCACTACCCCCACCGCCACCAAGAGATCCACCACAGGATCAACTCGCAAGGCAACTACAATAGGGGAATCAGGGACGTAATGGTCCGCGAAGGAACAAGGGAAGGATAAACATGATATCGGGTGGACCGACAGATGGTGATTCCAATAGCGCGCGGAGAAAACATGTTCAGTCAGCTCGCCCAAGAACATGGGAGGTCGCTAGTGTGAGCCGACAATCGCAAATGGTGGGGACAGTCATCTCTTTTGGTCCTAATGACCGGCGCGGACTACAGGAAGATCATAATGATGCATTAGTAATCGAGGCTGAGATTGCTGGATATGAAGTCGGCAGAATCTTTGTGGATAATGAGAGTTCAGTAAATATTATATACACAGATTGTCTCGAGAAGATGGAATTAGAGAAAAAGGTGCGATCCGTAAATATGCCCATATACGCATTCAATGGAGCACAGGTGAATACCGAGGGTGAACTGACACTGACTGTGGGATTGGGAAAAGAAGAGTCGCGAGTGGAGAAAACTTTGAAGTTTCTGATAATTCAAGGGAGTTCGGACTATAATGCTATATTAGGACGACCTGCCCTAAATGCCTTTCGAGCGGTGACATCGACTTATCATATAAGCATTAAATACCCAGTAGGTGACAAAGTTGGGGAAGTCATCGTAAAACAGCAGACCGCAAGATCCTGCTATCAGATAGCGGTCAAAAGAGGCTTGGCGGAGAATAAGCGCGAGAGGGGTGATGAACGGCCGCAGAGAGTGTTTAATGCAAAGAAGATGAAGGAACAGGAGAACTCTGTCCAACCAAATGAAGAACTGATGGAAATTTCATTGGAGGAAGGTCGCCCAGAGTATACTACAAGGGTGGGAACTTTAATACCTGAGAAGTTGAGGACCGAGATGATAGAGTTACTAAGAGAATTTCGGGATATATTTGCGTTTGGGGATGAAGAGTTAACAGGGTTATCCCCGGAGGTCGCGCAACATCATTTAAATGCAGATCCGGAGGCAAGGTCAGTGAAGCAGAAAAGAAGAAACTTTGGGCCAGAACTGGATAAGGTGATTGAAGAAGGAGTGCAGAAATTATTAAAGGCTGGTCACATAAGAGAAATTCAATTCCCTGAGTATTTATCTAACGTTGTGATGGTGCCAAATCCGGAACAAAAGTGGAGGATGTGTATAGACTTTCGCGATCTAAATAAAGCTTGTCCAAAGAATCATTATCCTTTGCCACAGATTGATCAGTTAGTAGATTCTACCTCAGGATGCGAGTTGTTGAGTATGATGGATGCTTCGCAGGGGTATCACCAAATACCTCTTGCGAAAGAAGATCAGTCCAAAGTAAGTTTTGTCACTTCTACGGGAACCTATTGTTTTGTGTCCATGCCCTTTGGCTTGAAGAATGCTGGTGCGACCTATCAGAGGCTGGTGGACCGGATGTTTAAAGATTGTTGGGGTCCACCTTGGAAGTCTACGTTGATGATATGCTGGTTAAAAGTAAGAAAGCAGGGTCTCATGTGGAGGATTTAAAAAAGACATTTGTTATATTAAGACAGTACGGGATGAAGCTTAATTCGAAGAAGTGTGCATTTGGTGTGCGGTCTGGGAAGTTCTTGGGTTATATGGTGACAGAGCGAGGAATTGAAGTTAACCTAGAGAAGGTGCGAGATGTTTTGGAGATGCCACACCCTCGTACGGTGCGGGATGTTCAGGTGCTCACAGGTCAGATCGCAGGGTTCAGTCATTTCATTTCCAGGTCAGCAGAACGAGGCATCCCATTTTTTAGGGCACTTCGCAAAGGATCCAAATTCGAGTGGACTAGGGAAGTTGCAGATGCGTTCGAAGAACTAAAGAAGTACTTAGCGGAGATACCACTACTGACTAAGCCAATGTCGGGAGAAGATCTGTTCTTATACATATCGGTAGGTGAGGTCGCAGTAAGTTCAGTGTTGATCAGGGAGGAGTCGGGCACGCAGAGGCCTATTTATTATATTAGCAGGATGTTACGGGGAGCTGAGTTAAACTATTCTGAATTGGAGAAGGGTGGCTTCGCGTTGATTTGTACAACAAGAAAATTGAGGCCTTATTTTCTAAGTCATAAGGTGAGGGTACGTACAAACTTAGCTCTTAAACAGGTTTTGAGTAATCCAAATGTGTCTGGACGACTGGTGAAGTGGGCGGTAGAGCTGAGCGAGTACGATGTGGTTTATGAGCCAAGAGTAGCCATCAAGGCGCAGGTGTTAGCCGATTTTTTGCAGGAGATGGCGCGACCAGCTAGGGCGAGCGAAGAGGTAAAAGCATAGACGTTGTATACCGATGGTTCGACTATGGTATCGGGAGAAGGATTGGGTATTGTGTTAACTAGTCCAGAAGGGGAAAATTTGGAGTTTGCAACTAAGTTGGGATACAAGGCATCCAATAATGAGGCTGAGTACGAAGCTGTATTGCAGGGTATCAAGATGGCACACGACTTGGGCGCAAAAAAATTATGGGCATACACGGACTCTCAGTTGATAGCCTGTCAGTTCGGTGGCTCCTTTGAAGCTAAAGAAGAACGGATGGCAGTATATTTGAGTAAGTTAAGGGAAGAGGCATCACGTTTTGAGGAGTTTAAACTGGAGCACTTACCGCGAGCTGAGAAAGTTCGGGCGGATCAGCTTGCTTGGATAGCAGGAGCATTGGGGACTTGTGATACTCAAAAAGTCACACTAATGGAGTTGGGCCATAGTAGTATAGAAAAGGGGAAGGAAATTATGGAAATCGGAGAGAAGGATGATTGGCGTACACCTATTTGGGATGTTTTGGTCAAAGTGAAAGAAGGCACAGAGGGATTGACTACAAAGGAGGCCAGAACAGCAGCTTGCTTTTGTGTGATACATGAAGAACTGTACAAAAGGTCACGCTTTGGACCCTTTTTGAAGTGTTTAGCTGAAGAACGTAGATTGGAAGTGTTAAAAGAAATACATGAGGGGTATTGTGGCGATCATGCGAAGGGAAAGGCGTTAGTAGGTATAACGTTGCGAGCTGGTTTCTTTTGGCCAAGGATGAAAGTTATGGCCAGCGAGCTGGTTCGAACGTGTAAGAAGTGTCAAATGCATGCTCCGGTTAGTCACATACCGGCTGAGGAAATGACGGTTATGATCTCGCCGTGTCCATTCGCGCAGTGGGGAATTGATATTGTGGGTCCTTTTCCAAAGACCCCAAGCAACAAAGAATACTTAGTGGTGGCGATCGATTACTTTACGAAGTGGGTGGAGGCCGAAGCAGTAACGGGGATAAGCAAGTAACATATGATGGATTTTATTTTTGATAACATATTTTGCAGGTTTGGAGTACCACGGGTACTGGTGTCAGATAATGGGACCCAGTTCAATGGAAGAAAGATACGGAAGTGGTGCAAGGAGATGGGGATGAAGCAGCGGTTTGCTTCTGTGGCGCATCCCCAAACCAACGGGCAAGTAGAAGTCACTAACCGTATAATTGTGCAGGGTCTTAAGTTGCGGTTGGAAAAGACAGGAGGGCTTTGGGAAGAGGAGCTCACATCAGTTTTATGGGCCCTATCGAACAACTCCCCGAACCTCCACTGGGGGGTCGCCGTTTAGTTTGGTGTATGGGATGGATGCAGTTATTCCAACTGAGATAGTGGGAGGTTCGCAGCGACTGGCAACGTTCAATGTAGAAGAAAATGAGAGATTGATGCGAGGATCAATTGAGACCATTGATGAAATACGAGATAGAGCTGCAGCTCGGGTTGAGTGTTATAAGCAGAGGATACAAGCTGCTTTCAATAAACGGTTCAAGCATTGTTGTTTTCAGGTGGGCGACTTGGTATGGAGGCAAGCTGATGCATTGCGGATGACTAGGAAGCTGGAACCTAACTGGGTTGGGCCATTCAAGATAATGAAAGTGTTGCGAGGAGGTGCATATATACTTGAGGATGCTGCAGGAAAAGTCTTGCCCAGAAGTTGGAACGTGTGTCACTTGAAGAAATACTATGCTTAAAGGATAGCGCGGGGTGGCGGGAAAAGCTATCTCCGGACCGGAGTGTGCTCCTCCCGCGCACGGGTTAATTGTGATAAGAAAGTACGTCCTGCGATTTATTTGGTTTTGGTGGCAGGAGAAGCTATCTCCGGACCGGAGTGTGCTTCTCCCGCGCACGGGTTAATTGTGATAAGAAAGTACGTCCTGCGAGTTATTTTGTTTTGGTGGCAGGGGAAGCTATCTCCGGACTGAAGTGTGCTTCTCCCGCACACGGGTTAATTGTTACAAGAGAGTGCGTCCTGCGAGCTGTTTGGTTTTTGTGGTGGGAAAAGCTATCTCCGGACCGGAGTGTGCTTCTCCCGCGCACGGATTAATTGTGATAAGAAAGTGCGTCCTGCGAGTTATTTTGTTTTGGTGGCAGGGGAAGCTATCTCCGGTCCGGGGTGTGTTTCTCCCGCGCACTAGTTAATTATTACAAGAGAGTGCGTCCTGCGAGCTGTTTGGTTTTTGTGGCGCGAAAAGCTATCTCCAGACCGGAGTGTGCTTCTCCCGCGCACGAGTTGGTTGTGATGTTGAAGTACTTTATGCGAGTCTATGTTGTGAAGTTGAGTAATATAATAAATGAAGTTTCTCGAGCCATCTTGGTTAAGATGGTTGACTTACATGTTTCTGATTGAATGATTTTGAATAAATGTTTTATGCGAGCTACGTGCTCGACGTACAGGTTTTTAACTGAATAATTGTTAATGTGTTTTGAATGATTGAATTGTTGCGCAGTGTGATTTTATTGTTCTTGTGTTCGTGTGATTTCTTGAAATGAGTTATGATTAGATGTGATCTCGTGCAAACTATATTAGTTGGTTGTGTTGGCAGCTCTGTATGAATTTTAAAGTGCAGGTTTGCAAGTGCTTGGGAATTAAGTCATACATATATCGAATAAAATAGAGATATGTTTGCAGGGATAATAGAGTGATTATACAGGTTTCTTAAACAGTTTTCTCAGAAACTAAAGGTAAAGGGTTTGTTGTGCTCGGTTCAGCAGTAGGTGTGTCTTCAGGTGGCGCGTCTAGCTCAGTCGAGAGGTTAGCAGAAAGGATGGCTCGGCCTTGGCAGGCTAACCACCATTTAGCAGTCACGGGCTTCTTCCAATCGCCTTTCCAGGTGCTGAAGGGGGTCATCTGGTCGACGATGGCCTTCACGTCCGGGTCGTAGGCGACGTTCTTGGCTGCGAGCTGCTCCTTGACTATCTTTATGACATTGCGAACCCATTCTCTTCTCCCCACAGTCATTTTGCCAAGGTACAGTGTCGACTTCCTGAAGGATTTGATCAGCTCCTCTCGATATGAACTGATGAATCTTTGGCCTATCTCGCTCAATAAGAAGGTCCGGTGACCCTCAACAACGCCCTGCTTGCGACCCTCGTTGGCGCCCTGCTCGCGAGCTGCCTGGATTTGTTCTTCTCTGGTCTGCACGACCTCAACAAGTTTGTTAACCTGCTCTCGAAGTTCGTTGGCCATGCTAGTTGTCTCATCCTTCAGGTTGGCCACTTGACTTTTTAGGAGACCGTTCTCCTCCTGGCTCGTTGGCCATGCGAGTTGTCTCATTTGTAGATAAATCGACGAATATTGGTCGAAACTTAAACATGTAGTCTACATTGGTCTATTGAAAAATGTCAATATTTTGACCAGAGACTAAGCGAGCGTGAACAATTTTTCCATGTTTCGAACTAAGGGATGCGAAAATCAATCGAACAAAAAGGATAAAATAATTAAATTGGTTGTTCTCATATTTTTTTTTTTATCATCTATTGTTGATTATTTATTATGGTTGAAGAACTAGTGTTTTGAAAGTGGAGATAAAGTGAAATTTTGTTTTTGAAGTGTGTTGAAAACGTTAAATTATATGGTTTTTTTTTTTTTTCTAATGAGTGCATAGTAATTTTTATATTTCACGAGTATATTTAACAATTGTTGATAAATAAAATGTATATAAGGCCATATATATATGACATTTTTCGTAAATGAAATTTATACACAATGAACAGGCCCATGTCCATATGGGAGTCTGGGCCTTAGCGTGATGAAGCGGCCCATATCCAGCCCATAAGCACAATCAAACACACCCTATATATAATTCCCATATATCATAGGTAAAATTCCAATACACAGTGATCAATCCAGGAAAGGGTAAAAGAACAATTTGAATTCCCAAAAATACCTCCGCAAAAATGGCGGAAAATCCAACGTCTTCATCTTTCCCACTGCCCTTACAGCAAAACCCAGCCAAATCTGAACCTCGGATCCTCAACAATTACAATCCCCCCTCCCCTTCGCTCGAGCACCAGCCACAGTTGGTACAATCGCAGCAGCAGTTAGTTCAACAGCCGCCGCCGCATATGGTGCAAGCCCAGCAGCAGATGGTACAACCCCAGCAGCAACAGTTGCAGCAGACTCAGCAGCAATTACAGCAACAACATAATGGTGGCGACGTCGATACTAGTAGCAACGGTAATAATTTGACCGGGATTTCTAATCTTCATCAGGATTTAACCTCTTTTGTTACGCAAAGGAAGTTAATTAATAGTACTATTAATTGTCAATTAGGGTTAGGGAAGCAGCAGCAGCAGAATTCAAGAATTTTCGGGCAGATGAATTTGGGTGGGGTGAACACAATTCAACAGTCCCAGAAGCAACAGAACGGTAATGTTAGTATCAATAATAGTAATAACGGTCAGCTGCAGCAAATCGGGCAGCAGAGTCAATTGCAGCAACAAACTGGGCTGCAGAGTGGATTGCGACTACCCACTGGGCAGCAGCAGAGTCTATTGCAGCTACAAGCTAAGCAGCAGAATCAGCTTTCGGTGAGCCAGATAAATAAGTGGTTTTTGGGTTTCTTTGCATGTGATTTTTTTAACTTCAGTGTGCAATCTGATAATTGCTTAAGCTGTGGTTTTACATGTTTAAATGGTGGTTTTTGCATGGTTGCACTTTTAAAATTTATATTTTGTTATTGAATGTGTTATGTACACTGTATTTTCCTTGGAAAATTTGATAAGGGCGTGTCCATTTTGTGTCCATCATATGAACGATGCTGCAGTTTTACTTTTCGCATTGTGTGATTTGGAAATTTAATTTTTAGTGGAGGGCAATTTTTTCCCCTCATGTTACCTGGATTTGGTAGTTAACTGTGTGTTATTTTGCCATTCAATATTGTAGAGGTTTCTTTGTATCTCTGCCCGCGCTTCACAAATTGTCTCATGTCTTTGGCCATGGATAATCATGTGTCTTTGCATGTGCTTCAGAATTTATTATCTTCTCGTATACAATGCTTCTTACAGGACTTGAGAAGTGTCATGTGTTTGTCTGAAGAATACGAAAGCTAATTTAATAAATTTCTAATTACATATTGGACTTATGATAGGATTTTATTATTATTATTTTTTAAAATACTCTTTTGGATGGGTAGCTTGCATATATTTTCTGTCATATCGGGTGCAATACGCTTCCGCTAAAAGAATCAGGGACTTTTCATTCAAGCTCCCTTTTATACTGTTAAGTCTTTGTAAACACTTGTTGCACTAGGTTATTAGTTTTAGGAATGAATATTTTACCCGTAGTTATGAATTTGTAACTTGGATAGGTCACGGGTAAGGCATCTCTTTTGCACTCGGTTTCATTTGGTTTTTCCTGGTAAATTTTGCTCATTTTAGATTCTCAATATGAAGTAAAATGGATTTTTATTACCAAACGGTGCTGTATGAAATAAATAATTAACTAAAATAGTGATGCCCCAAAATAAATAGGACATTCCTCTCATTGCAGATGTCTTGCCTTGGGTAATTTAAATGTAATACCCGAGCCTCAGTTACTTTTCCGGTCAATCAAGGTCATTACATCATTACATGATTTTCGTCCCTACTTGCATTGAAATTAGCATCACGATAATTCATTTCATAGCATGTGATAGAGTCGAGGGATTGAGGATAGAATAAATAAGAAAATATTATATTAATATTGAACTGGAAACGAAAAGAGTAACAATTTTAACAAACGAAAGTCCCAAGCACAAACGCTTCCTCAGGAAGTCACTTCTGTCCAAGCAGATTATCTGCCTCTACTAAATAAATAACCTTATCCCTAGGGGCCAAAAGCTCACTAATTATTTAAATAAGCATAATTAAAACATAATTAAATTAAGTAAATAAATCAATCTCTATCAGTCTGTGGCATGATTAGTTTTATACCTTTAAAGTGCTCAAATGGTTTTAGACCCTTAGTTGTAGAACCCTAGCTGGTTCTTTATTCTTGGGGGGTTTTTTTCTTGCTAAGGGTGGGCATATAATTCAATGTCACATTTTCCAACAACAGATATTACAACTTCAGCAGCAACAGTTACGTCAGCAACAGCAGCAGATTCTTCAGCAACAACAGTTGCAGCTTCAACATAAACTACAGCAACACTGCAATGCTAAGAACGCCAGTAATAGTAGCAACAGTAATAATTTGATCGGAATTTTGAATCTTCATCAGGGTCTAAGGATGCAGCAACAACAGCAGACTTCAGGAATTTTCGGGCAGATGAATTTGGGTGGAATGAACAAATTGCAGAAACAGATCCAACAACAGAGTGGTAATGTTAGTATCAATAATATTAATAACGGTCAGCAACAGCAACAAATCGGGCAGCAGGGTCAGTTATTGCAGCAAAATCAGTTGTCACAACAGCAAATGGCCCTGATTAATTTGCAAAATCAGTTTTTGACTTCGGTATGGAGTAGGACAATCAAGTGCTTTATTAGGAAAATAGTTTTTTTTTTAAAATTTAAATTACATGAGCTGTGGTTTTACATGTTTAAAATTATATTTCAAAAAACTGAACTGTTGTATAGAATACAATGTTGTGATCTGCTTTTTATTTTTCCTTGGGAAATTTGGTCTGGATTTGTTGCTTGTGTATCCATTATGAGTTTATTACATCTGAGTTTTTCAACGAGATGCTATTTTTGGTGCAGCCAGAACAGAAGGTGATGCAAGGGTCTCAGTTAAACCCGAGCAATTCCTTTGGACAGTCGACGCAAGTGAAGGGAATGGTGGGATCTCTCAATAGGCCACAGCTCAATGCATTCACTTTCACTGCTACTCAGGTATAAGTCTTCATTATGATGGCATTTTCCTTTTCCTTTTCCTTTTTTTTTTAAAATTTTTTTTTTTTTTTTATTTATTTTTTTGGCTGAGAAAATATAGCAAATGGATCTTATAAACAATAATGAACACCCAAAAGCTGATTCTTTTGTTTCACAGAAACATTAAACCAGCTTTATCTGGAATATATATCTCTTACTATTCCTTCTCGTGAAAGCTGCCGTTTTGATTTTGTATAAAAAGAATAATTCAGCATTTATCGAGTTTTGATATATGATAAATGGGAATTATATATGGAAACTTTGTGCATGTTTGAGAGTGCATTTGAAACGAAAGCATATTTAAAATAGGATATGTTTAAGAATGAACTTTTCAATGTAATGTTTGAATGTTTGGTAAAAATACATTGGAATGTTAAAATTGTAGAAGTGATTGTCAAATGGACTTTCAACACTCAAGCAATATTCTTAATATTGATACTTAGTTTTATCTCATGCCCGGAATTATTTTTATTGATAGCGCTGTGTGTAAAACTCGATTTTTTTTTTAAAATTTCTTTCAGAGTTTGTGTGTTTCTCTCTGTCTATTTTTAACTAACTGGATCCCTTTTTATTGTGCTATTATAATGATGATGATGATGGTGATAATAATAATAGGTACGCAATAAAAACAGGAGTCCAACTAATAAGACTTAGACAGAGAAACACGAAACAACAGAGAAAAAAAAAGGACATGTCCATCACAATCTATAAAAGATTCCTGGGCATTAGACAAAATTCTCAGTATTAAGAAGAATATTGCTCTACTTTCTTGCTTAGGGGTGG
Source organism: Phtheirospermum japonicum (assembly GCA_014905375.1). Lineage (NCBI taxonomy): Eukaryota > Viridiplantae > Streptophyta > Magnoliopsida > Lamiales > Orobanchaceae > Phtheirospermum > Phtheirospermum japonicum. Next base: position 851,112 of record BMAC01000221.1, on the reverse strand, counting down.
GTATATAAATTAATCTTACGTGTTTCCATGGAACACTGTAGGGTCAGAATATTACAGGGACATCATCTGCGAATGCTCAAATTTCCGGGCCGGCTCAGAATGTACAACCGGGCTTAATGCACAACACCTTATCTCAACAGCAGCAACAAATGCTTCTCAAACAGCAACTAGCTTCTTCGCAATTGCTTCAAAATTCATTGAGACAAAAACAACAGCAGGTGGAACAGCAACTTCAGCAGCAGCAGTCTCCGAAAATGGCGGGGCCCGGAGACCAGAAACCCGTTAGTGTGACAGGATCACAGCCCGATGGAAGCTCAAGCCGCCGGGGCACGGAGTTGATCAATCAAATTCTTGGGAACAGAAAGATACTATTTGCAATAATTGTCGCTTTAGTCTTGTTTTGGTGTGTGACGCACATCAGCGTAACGTTGATTATCGTTACATGAATTTTCTTGTTTCGGGCTTTTGAGAAAAATAAAAACTCATGAACAGGTGGAAAAATATCTGCAAACTCGATGAACGCTCATATATAATAAGCGTTGGGCTCAGTTTGTAATGTGGTTAGATTTCAGTTTGAAGTGTTCCCATGAAAATAATTGGAAATTTCGACTGTGAATATGAGACTTTGTTGCTTTTTCATAGAACCTTTGTTTACTTTTGGCCATTTATGGACGAAATGTTTGTAGCTATGAATATTCAACTACTCCCTCCGTTTTGTTTTATTTTTTTTAATTGTCGTTTTAAATTATCAAGAATTAAGTAACATAAAAATTTGACTAATACGGTCTTATAAAGGTTTGACTGATACACTCGTATTGTTTTATTACCATAATTTTTTCTTAATTTCTTAAATAAGCATGGTTAAAGTTGAAAGAAAGTGCTAAAAAATTCTAAAATAATAATTAATTTGTAGAAAAATCAAACCTCTAAAATTACATTAAACATGAATCGGAAATGACATTTAACATCGGAGAGAGTATGATTTATATAAGTAAAATTATAAATGTATGATGTTTGTACCTCATAAATGTTAATTGACTAATTACAAATAATGCCCTTGGAAATTTAGGGCTTGTTTGGGTGAGGTGATACTGATTTTGGTTAAAGATTAATATACCAATACAAATATACTTGAAATAAGCAAACAATATATATATATATATATATATATATATATTATATATATAATAAAATTTATAAAAAATAAATTTACTAGAGACCGTATAAATACATATAGAAAATAAGATAAAAATAATTGAAAGGATATTTTAATAAATAAAATTTTTATTATAGAAATAATAACGTTAAAGTTTTCTTATTTTTCGAGACAATATTTACATAAGATTATAGAAAAATATGTGAGTTCGTAAAAAAAATAATTTTTTAGGTGTTAATCAATTGAAGCAAATATGTTCTTATTCATCTCAAAAAATAGACTTTGTTGCTATTTTAGGTGTCTCTAAATAAAAAACTTGTTACTATATTTATTTTTGGGGCAATTGTCAAATACTAAAAAATATTTTTGTCAAATACTATGACTAATTATACAAAATGTCAAATAGTTCAACCACAAATATACAATTACAAGGTTACCAATAATAATAATAATATAATAATAATATCAATAAACAATACACTACCACCTCCCGCCGGCCACCCCCACCCCTGCTGCTGTCCGGCCGCCGCCTGCCGCCGTTGTCGTCCGGAATTATTTTTTGGATATTAAGTAAAAAATGTTTGGACATATAGTAAGAAATACATAGACATATAGTAAGAAAACTATCAGGGTTGAAAAAAAAAACTGACTGCACTGATTCCATGGACATATAGTAAGAAATTCTGGGCCAAAAAAAAAAAAAAAACGCCTAAAATAAATTCCGGCCACCGGAACTGACTCCATGGACATGTAGTAAGAAATTCTGGGCAGAAAAAAAAAAACGACGAAAATAAATTCCGGCAGCCGGAAAATATTTTCAGATTATCAGGAAAAAAAATGTGACCGAAAAAAAATTCCGGCGGCCGGAAAATTTTCCGGTCGGCCGGCGGCTAACTTTATATTTGCTGGGGAGAAAAATCTCGCTGAAAAATTTTCCGGCGACCGGGCGGCGGCAGCATGTGGCCCCATTTTATTATTATTATTATTATTATTAGTTATTTTAATAGTAAGGGTATTGTGGTATATTCATATCACAATTTTGGACTATTTGGCAAAAAATAGGTACTATTTGACTTAAAATTGGATGGAGGACTAATTGACAAATGGACCACTATTTGACAATTTCCCCTTTATTTTTATATGTTTATTGTATTTTCCTATTTTACTACTCCTTTCATCCCATGTAGTCTTATCATAATAATACCTTTTCATTTTCATGAATATTCTTATTAATAATATAGAGTTTTTTTTTTCGCCTCTCAATTTATTGCCTTCCTTTTTTCCTTTTGCCTCTTAAGATATATTTTTTTTAAATGTCTCCTAAAATACACGATTTAGACAGATTGTCTCCTAATAACTATATTCCGACAAAAAAAAAAAATACCGGAAAAGTTGTGTGCGCAATAGAAAAGTTGTTTTTGAGGTTTTAAAGAGGTTATTAACGTCGGTTCAGGTTGAAGATTTGCGTAGTGATTTTTTAAAAAAAGAGAGAAATCCAATAGAACCGACGTCGACCAAAATGAAGTATCAAAAATAGGTTCACCGGAGAGAATCACAAAACTGAAATGTTTCTCCGGTAAACCTACTTTCGGCGCTCCGTTTTGGCCACACGCCAGTTCCGTTGGATTCCTCACATTTTTTGAGTCACTACACAAATTTTAGCCAATCGCCGAGGATAAACCCTAACCCTAATTACTTTTTCATTCACCAACTTTTGGAGCTCCGTTCAGCCGCCGTTACTTTTATTTGGTTTCTCTCGTTTTCTCGAATCACCACGCAAAAATCTAGCCTTGGTCGACATCAATAGCCCAATTGAGACTCCAAAAACAATTTTTCATCGCGCACGACTTTTCGACTTTTTTATTTGCCCGAAAAATGTGTATTCAGGAAGTATTTTAAGAATGATATATTTTAGAAGGCGAGGGTAAAAACGCAATGGATTCGGAGATAATATATATTTTTAATTATATATTAAAATCCCACTACTCTAATAATCTAGTAAAATTTTAGGAACTTGAGTTAACAACGAATAAATAGTTAATAAATTATAAGAGTATAGATGGAAAGACAAAAAGTTATTTATACTAACTAATATTTTATTAAAATATGTGAAATAATCACAAATTTTTATTTTTGGGAGGATGGGATTATATTAAAATTACACTAATTAACTTATTTAGATTAACTTTTACGAAAATCGAATATAAAATGAATAAACAATTAATAACCATATGAACATATATTGAAGGTTAAAATTTTAATTTATATAACTTCCGCTCCGTTTTATCTGTCACAATTGAGCATTTCATGGAGATTAAGAAATATAATTGGTGTTATAATTATAAGTATCAAATGACCATAATATGCTTTTATTTAAAATAATTATAAGTGTGTAATAAAAATAGGGATAAAAATAGTAAAATAACCTTTAATTTTTATTGAGAAAATAAAAAGGTAACAATGATTCTCTTTTAAAAATATAAATACAACGGATAAAACGATAAAAAAAAACTTTAAATTGCAACAAGTATTCACCAATATTTTAAATTAATTAATAAACACATAAGTATATCTTTCTTGAAATTTTAAAATGTGAACGAATTGCGCACTCCAAACAGTAGGGAAATTCATGACTTTTTGCAGCCATCTCTCTCGTTCATTGGCTCCAATTTTCTCCAATTCATTCTAAAATCGAGTTATAATCACAACACGCAACGGCCCGGAAACTCAGAATACACCTCTTTCCTCTTTGATCAAACCCTAAAAACTCGAAAATGAGAAATCCCCAAATCATGGATTAAATTCCAACACCCAGAGATCAATCCAGAAAAGGGGAAAATTTAAATTGAATACCTCAAAAAATCCTACGCAAAAATGACGGAAAATCCAACATCTTCATCTTCCCCACAAAAAACCTTGCCCTTACAGCAAAACCCAGCCATAATTGAACCATCGAATTCGCAACAATTACAATCCCCCTCCCCTTCCCTCGAGCACCAGCAACAGATGGTACAATCGCAGCAGCAAATGGTACAACAGCAGCCGCAAATGGTGCAAGCCCAACAGCAGATGGTACAACCGCAGCAACAACAATTGCAGCAGCTGCAGCAGCAATTACAGCAACAACAGAATGGTAGCACCAACGTCAACAATGGTAATAACAGCAATAATCTGATCGGAATTTCGAATTTTCATCAGGGTTTACAGAGGAACCCTTCGATGGCTAGGCTCAATCAAATGCAGCAAAGTAATAACATTAATAATCAATTAGGGTTAGCGAGGCAGCAACAGCAACAAAATTCAGGTATTTACGGGCAGATGAATTTCGGCGGGATGTCCCAGCAGCAACAGAACGGTAATGTTAGCATCAATAATGCTACTAACGGCCAGCAACAGCAGCAAATCGGGCAGCAGAATCAATTGCAGCAGCAAATCGGGCAGCAGGGTCAGTTATCACAGCAAATTGGGCAGCAAAATCAGTTGTCACAACAGCAAATGGCGCAAATAAGCAGTGGGAATTTGTCGCATTCTGGGCTGATGGGGCAGACGGGGCATTTGCCGATGTTATCCGGTCAAGCAGCGGCAGCTGCTGCCCAGTTTAATTTGCAAAATCAGTTTTTGACTTCGGTATGTGGTCAGATAAATAAGTGCCTTATGGTTTCTAGGGGGAAAAATGATCTTATTATACATTATGATTTATTGACTGAATCTGATAATTACATTACATGGTTGCAGTTTTGAAATTTATATCTAATTATTTGAACGTGGTATGGAATACGATTGTGATTTATGTATCAATCAAGTGAATGATGCTACATTTTTACTTGTTTCATTTTGTGATTTGGTAATTTAGTTTTTAGAGAAGGATTGCTATCATTTTAAATTATTTTTAATTCTCATGAATTTTGAAAATTATCTGGATTCTTGCAATTATTTTTGGGACTTATTAGTAATTTGGTTGGGAACTCTTTTTAGTTTAACATGTATGGATTTTATTTTGGGTGCAGCCTCGACAGAAGGCGAGTTTCATTCAAGGGTCTCAGTTCCACACGGGCAATTCGGCTGGACAGTCATTGCAAGCAATGGGAATGATGGGGTCCATCAATTTGAGCTCTCAACTTAGGGCAAATGGGACACTTCCTTATACTACTCAGCAAAGGATGACGGCAGCCCAAATGAGGCAACTTTCACAGCAAAACGCACTAACTTCTAGTCAGGTAACACGTTTTTAAATCATTTATGGTTAATTTGAAATGAAGTTTTGCAGATATTCGAAAAAAATTCATTTTTAGTCCATTATATTGCCCATTTTCCAAAAAAGTCCACCGCATTGTCCGTTATCAAAACACATCCACTAAGTTGACCAATTTATCAGAAAAGGTCCAAAATTATCGTTTTCTGGCCCAAATGCTGACGTGGCATGATTATATATTTTCTTATCATTTATGATTTATTTTTAAACATTAAATGCTAATGAAAAGGCTGAACTACCTAAATTGCCCATCTCCTTGTTATTTACCTATTTTATATATTTCCCTAGATTGCATCATTTTCACATGTTTTGCTATTGTACATAAGTAACGAGGATTTATACACTCTTTCCTATTTAAACTCACTTTGTGTGTTTGCTAAACATTTTCATCATGCCAAATTATAGCCAAGTAGCAAAATTCTTCTTTTTTAACATATATAGTGGACGCTTATATGGTTTATTTTACTTTTCAAATAAAAAAAAGGATTCGACTTGCTAAACAATTAGTGAGCAATCAATTCTGTATTTCTAGGGTCAAATGCAAGTTCATTCCTGTATATACGAGGCAATAGTCGAAATATTATTTGAGAATATGTAATGCTTAATTCCAAAAAAATATATAAGACTCTTTTAAATAGTCATGTGTGTGTAAGATGAATAATTGATTCATTTTATTTTTTATGGAAATTTTATTGTTTTCCTACTATCTTGCCAAGGGTGGCATTTAATGTTACATTGTCCAAGAAACTGCAGGGACAGAATATTTCAAGGACATCATTTATGAACGCTCAAATTTCCGGGTTGGCTCAGAATGGACAGCAAGGCATAATGAACAACGCCTTATCCCAACAGCAGTGGTTGAAGCAGATGCCAGCGATATCCTCTCCCAATTCATCCTCACTTCGTCTCCAGCAACAGCGACAACAAATGCTCCTCAGACAGCAAATAGCTGCTTCTTCACAATTGCAACAAAATTCTGTGGGACTTAACTCGCAACAGCTGTCCGAATTAGTACAGCAGCAGCAAACACAGATGGGCCATTCGCAGGTGCATCAGCAGAAACAACAACAGCTGCAGCAGCAACAGCAGCAGCAGGCGGTACAGCAGCCACAACAGCAGCTTTTCCATCAGCAACAGTCTCCGAGGATGGTGGGCCCCGGAGGACAGAAATCCGTTAGTCTGACTGGATCGCAGCCGGATGCTACTGCATCTGGAGCGACTACTCCGGGTGGAAGTTCGAGCCAAGGCACTGAAGCTAGTAATCAACTTCTTGGGAAGAGAAAGATACAAGATCTCGTATCACAGGTTGGTCCTTTCTTTTTATTATTAAATTTTTTAAGTTTTATTTTTTACGGATGTATTTTCCACGAATTATCAATATTCAGGACGGGAAATTATATTATTGGGATAATTATAAATGGTACCCTTGAGGTTTGATCTAATTACTATACTACAAAGCTACTCATGCTTTTAAGATAGGTAACAGAGAGATAGAAAAGAATGGTAGATTATCATTCACCATGGATGACCATTTCATTGGGAACATGCGTATTGTTTTGGCACTCACTTTCTTTCCCCAAGAATCTGCATTATAAAGAGTGAGAATATTACAGTTAGAAAATAAAAAATGAACACCCTATTTCAGCATTTTATTTCAGATTGTATTGCAGTGGCTATACTCCGTTTGTTATATATACCGGGATAGGCGCTCCATGTGCCCCTGCCCATTCGATCTAGCGCTATTTTTCTCTCCATGGCCTTTGGCCCGACAATCTAAACAGTCGAGTTACTCCCGTTGAGCAACAAGGGGTTAAAATACAAGGGGCCCAGGGTAAATTTGAAGCAAGAAAGGTTCAGATTTACCCTAGCTCCTTATATTATAACCCCTTGTTGCACTCAATGGGAGTAACTCGATTGTTGATTGTCGGGCGAAAGGCAATGGAGAGTAAAATAGTGCTGGATCGAACGTTCAGGGACACATGGAGCGCCTGTCCCGGTATCCCGGACGGAGGATGGCTACTGCAATACAATCTGAAAGAAGATCGATCGTTGAGTTAGAACCCACTCAGCACACATGTGCTTGATGAGCTATCTGAGACGGGCCAAGAGATTTTCAATGGCTTTATGGAATTGAACCAAAAAACTATAATAGGTTGGCTATTGATGTGATCAAAGTCGCCTTGTTGTTAGTCCAATAAACATTTCGGGCTCGTTTCAGTTATTAATTAGGAAAATGGATTATGTAGGACTGAACTATTCGTGGAATAATATGATTCGGTTTGAGGGTAATTTGATGTGATATAAAAAGTAGCGAGGATCGGTAAGATTAAGTGTATTGTTCATGAATAAATTAGTATTTTCTTATATTTTGTTTGGGAAAATGTATTGAATTTTTATTTTTATCATTAGCATTGATCATGGTACAAAGTTTTTTGTTCTTAAAATTTGATAAGAGTGATGACATTGGTAGAGGTCAATTTTGCCCTCAATTTTGGTAAGTTAAGTAAAACCCAAACGATAATCAAGTCAAATTACAAAATTGAGAACCTTGGCATTATTTATCTGAACAAAGATATACATTAACATATATGTATATTTACACCATAAGATACAATCAAATTCTTGTATACCATTTGCTAAAAAAAATCCTCGAATCCAAATTTATCTTCATTTTAATAGCTATTATAGTTTTATTAGTTTTTGCAGAATTTAATTTTCAATTATTTTATATTTAAATGAATATATATCTATATTATTTAGACATACTTTTTATATACTTATTTAAATTAAAGTTAATTTTGTTTTATTTTATTTGTATGTATGTGTGTGTGTAAACTTTATTATGCATGCAATGACTTTTGGCGAGGAAATTCCCATCCTACTATATTGAGACTTGAGACTCTTTATATACATAGACAGGCAATTATTTTGCTGTCAACAACCTGTGGGTGTATATGTCGTAGCTAATTGCCACAGGATTTATAGATGCTCACTTCGAAACAGTAGGAATTGCTTCTTCCATTGAAATCAACAACTCTTGCTATAACAGATTTGGTCAACTAAAACACGTAGATCGTTCAAAACACGCAAGAAAATAGGGTGGGAGAATTTATATTACTTCCTAGTTTCAGGCCGGTCAGAATTTGAGCTTCTTGTTATACCTGACGTGAAAATTTTGCATATAAACTTAACTATGATGGATAACTGGGGTTTCTACAATCTTAATTTAATGAGTCAGGATCAAAGTTTATTTGGTGTTTTTATTTTATGGATACTTATTCCGAAGATTGATTATCTTTTTTGTTTGCCGCAGATGGATTTAAATGGAAAAATAGATCCCGAAGTTGAAGACCTCCTTTTAGAGATTGCTGATAACTTTATTGATTCGGTGAGGCTTTACAAATTCCTAAAATGCATTTGTCTTCTCTATGAATAATCGCTTTCTTGTTTTTGCTATCGCGATTCATGTGCATTGTTTACTATAATCTATGGTGATGTTTCTTTTCCTTTGTGTGCTTATTATAATAAACCATTTTGTGCTTTTCCTTTTTTTTCTTTCTTTTGGGATGTTTTTGACCTTCTTGTCAACTTTTTAGAACATATTGTTTCTTGTATTGTGTAGGTTACTTCATTTGCTTGCACGCTGGCAAAGCATCGGAAATCTTCGACTTTGGAAGCAAAGGATGTGTTGCTGCATCTAGGTTTGGGCATCATGGCAGTTTTATTTTTTCTTTCCGCTAGATTTTATTCATTCCAATATCATTATAATATTTCATGTTGGCATTATAATATGCTCCTACAAAAGATGACAAGCTTAGCAATTATTTTTCTCTGAAATGTTTGAAATTTGAATTCAACCAACTAGTGGAAATATACAAATGACATTCCAATTCGGAGGGAAAAAAGAAAAAGGAAGTTTTTTTGACAAAGTCAAAGATTCTGTAATTTTATGCAGATTCTAATTAGCAAAGCACATAGTTGTTTTGCATTAAGCTAATTGAATGTTTTTTTTTTCTTCCAGAGAAAAACTGGAATTTGACGGTTCCGGGGTTCTCGAGTGAAGAAAAGAAACACGCTTCGGAACATGTAAGCTTTTATCTCCTTGTACGTTAATTTTGTATAGTGTTGTATGAATCAAGATGCAAGGTCTTTTTGTCACTTTGACTCCTACAAATCCATCAATTATTGTGTGGCAGTTTGAATGTTGGATGATGAGACAAATTAACATTTGTTCGATATTAGTCAAAAAAAAAACAAAACAAAAAAACATTGTTTGATATTTGCAACAAATAATGCATTTCGATATTAAAATTTTCAACATCCGTGTATCCCAAATTTTAAAAGTTACATGGCTTAGGGCTATATACGGTACTGATCATAGTGAGAATTATTTATCACATGGATGTGCAAAAAGGTTGTACACAGTTGCTTGAAGAGCTAATAAAAAAATGCATTCATTTATGTTGACAATTGGTTAAAATGACTTGCAGCCACCAAGCGATGTCCACAAGAAGCGTCTCGATGTTGTAAGTTCCTATGTGTTTGTACTGAAATCCAACCTACATTCTTTCTTGAGGGGGTTAATTACCAAAGAATTCCCCTTTAAGTTTAGTCTAAATACAAAAAAGTCCAAGCTATCTTTTAAAATACAAAATTCAACTACGCCCATGATATATTTGTTTCTGTTTTACATATTGAAATGCAAAACTCATGGGGGTGTTTGTAATTTTGTGAAAGACAGTTGAGTTTTTCTGTAATTAGGTCAAACTTCTTTTAATTTATTATTATTATGAATACAACGTGACTTGAAAATCATGCTACTCAGATACGTAATTTAATGGAGCCCGTACAATCTGATGAGGCGAATACCACCACTAAGCAGATGGTCAGGCAGGGACCCACCACCAACCAGGCCGGTTCAAACCACATGATAAGGCCATCTCCAAGTTCAGAGCAGTTGGTTTCTCAATCTTCTGTGCCCCAGATGCTGCAACAGACTACAAGATTCTGATAGGTATCATCAGTTTTATGTTTTATTTGTTTTATTAATATCTATTTATGATGATTGTTAGGATCTGAATGCATGCTTGTGATATGTCATTGGGTGCAAATACTGTGTTAACCTTGTTTCTTCGCATTTCAACTCCCCGAGTCTGTTTCTTTTGCTAGTACCTTATAATATATATTGATTTTCTGTGCAGTTTATGGAGATTAATACCGCCATTCATCAATTGCTGGTCTCAATATGTGCACATATCAAATGGGGCAGATTATAGCTTCTTGGAGGATATTCTCTATTGATTCTTAGCAATTGCCATCAACATTTGGAGTTTTAATTTAAATTTGAATATTACCAGATTCAAGTACTTTTTAACTTATTTTCAATTGCATTTACAATTTGTCTGATTTATAGGGTTTCATTAGCCCCACCTTCTCTTGTATATATTATATGTATCTTTTTTTTTTCTTTTTCTTTTTTCCGCGAGTATTTGTCGAGGGAACCTCTGCGAATAGGAATTCAGTTATGGATTATCGTGCAACCGATTCTCGGCCTTTCCTTTTTGGCTAATCTTTTTGTGGTGGGAGGAGCAATTTTATACAGGTTTCAACACTTCCTGTTTTGTTTTCTGGGTGGAGTGTGTGTGTGTGTGTATGTGTGTATGTGTTATTGTGTATGTGTTATACACACACACACACACGAGGGATAGCTAGCTACAAATATTATAGGTGATAATTTGTAGCCAGTGCACGACCGGCGGCCCGAGGACAAGGTCGGTTCGGGTTACATTTATACAGATCCAAAATGGACTGGGCTCACTGTGGCCAGGATGGAAAGGCCCAAACCCAACACCATTTAGGCGTAGAAATGAGCTAGCAAAATGGTTTGTCCGTTTGAATATCCAATTGAATCAAATTGTCAAACGGTACATATAAAAATCAAATTGTACACGAACAAAAGGCAGCCACCTCTTGACCGAGACGTTCACATCTTGCATAATATAATAATAAATAAAATTCATTTCAAGGTGGGAGAGTATGAAATACAAGATTTAGGCAGGAATCTGGCAATTAGTTATAGCATAGAGAAAATAATTAATTAAATTGAACTAATTGCCAAATTGAAGGAAATTGGTGAGCCAGTCCAAAGTTGAGGGCTTCTCATTGGAGAAATCAAAGAAGTCATTCACATCAAACCTGCTCTCCTCCCATTTTTCAGTGCTAGTCTCTCTAGTAGTTTGTATTTGGTGGGGTGTTGAAATCCCAGCAACTAAAGCCCCTGGGTCGAGTTTCCTCTTGCTCAAGTGACAATTCCAGTAGTTCTTGATCTCATTGTCTGTTCGACCCGGTAATCTTCCAGCAATCAACGACCATCTAAACATAACGCACCACCATTTCGTTTCATATATGTATTATATGTTGAATTCAGTCGTTTGTCGTTTCGATTCGTACCTGTTTCCGAGGAGTTTCTGAAGCCTGATGATCAAATCCTCTTCCTGGTCAGACATAGCGCCTCTCTTTATATTCGGCCTCAAATAATTCATCCACCTTAGCCTACAACTCTTGGAGCAACGATTCAGCTCTGCGCAACAAAATAACTCATAATTCATATCTATATATATATTTTTTAAAAAAAAATAATTTTTTCCTTTGTTAGTTACAAATTACCTGCTTTGGCAGCAATGGTAGTCCATTGTTTTGCACCGTTGATCGCAATGGCTTCGGCTAGTTTTCGGTCCTCGTCAGCGGTCCAAGCTCCCCGGTTGAGTTCTTTCTTGGCTTTTGTGCGAGCCATGGAGGATTCAAATGATATTTACCAGCTAATACAATAAAACAAGATACAAGCCCACAGAGAGGTTGTGATTTATGTGCTTCAAAATTCCTCTATATACGCTACATTTTATATGAAGTTTTAAAGCGACACGTATCTTTTCTTCTCTTCTCTTCTTTATTAGATTTGATCGAAAAATATTATCATCTTTACTTACAGAAATTCAACTGGCTGTCGTATATTCTTTCTTTTGTTCCCTCTTTCTAAAGCAAACTTGACTTTCGCTCGTTGCATGAGTCCAATTTATTATCTATTAAATAAACAGATCAATAAGAATAAGGTTTAAACCATCATCCTCTCTACGTCATCGTTGGTCAAAAGATTAAAACTAAAAAACTATATATACTTTCAATTTTATTTTATGTAGTTCACCTAAACATGTCTCATTCCTATTTTTCTAAGATTCTTGTAACCAAATAAAAATCAAATAATAAAAAAATTTCGATCTCAAATTTGAAAGCCCATCTTTCAATTTTACTTCGCAAGTACCTCTCTAAAACTAATGATATGATATAATAAGTGAACTATCAAACCAATGAGAAAACAGAAAGTGATTAGATATTAAACGAAAACACTTTTACGTATTTGAAGTCTTTAATTATTATGACAAGTTATTATCTAAGGGGTTGGAGTTTTGATTCCGGACATTCATAAAATTTTGCGGTAGTTAAAATTCTTTAAATAAGTAAAAATACTAGTTTGTTGTAAGATTCAAAATCTTTTACGATTTTATATGTCAAATTTTATTTGAAAAGTAGATGAAAATATATTATTATATTGTATTTTATGAAAAGTTAATGATGTTGTATTTAGTATTATTTAATTATATATATATATATATATATATAGGATTAGGATCATGTGGGAACCAATCTCCTGTGTGGGAATTAGGAACCCACATGATCCATTGGATTATATTAAATGTATGGTTAAGATCATTTATATTATTTATATAATTAATCTAATTTTTATAATAAAAATGGCTCACATGTCATTATTCACACTATCCATATATAACCCACAATTAATGTATATTTTCCAAATATCACGTTTGAAACGATCACTATTTCTTCCATCAGATTTTTACAATAAAGGAAAGCAAATAACAACAACCCCAAAAGATGTCGTGAAATTGTTCTTGCAAATTGAGCTGGTAATATATATTTTCAATTTCATGAAATTTCATTTGTTCATTACTTTTGCGTTTGCTCTGCTTCAAATTATAAAATCATATGGTACCCGTGAGGTTTAGGTAAATCAAAAAAAAAAATATTATCTTTCAAATTACGTACAAACACTGTAATTTAATTCCTGAATGATATTTTTATCTTTCAGATTATTATCATTATCATCTCTTTTCTTAAAAATAATTGTTTTTTTTTTTCTGGAGATTGTAGCTGCTATTTAATTCCTGAATGATATTTCTATCTGTAGCAGAGTGACAGATTTTGCTCCATCCTTACAAATTGATGTTGATCTATATATCTTTCTTGAGTTTACTTATCATTTTATAAGATAAATTAATTTCTTTTAGTTGACTTGAAGTGCATTTGGAAATATTTAAACAGGTTGATGACAGTTTCCAGGACTAAACTTGATCCCAAATTATTGGAAGATAAATGGGAAAAGGCGTGATAAAGGTTTAAATAGTGTAACACAGATTATCAAAATTTATTAGAATGATGATTATTTATTCCTTGTCAATAGCTGGTGAACTAGCATTATCATTGACTTGAGGAAAGCTTGTTAGGATGCTTTTCACATGTAAACAGAAATTACATAAATAAACACATAACTTGCTCTTACACGCCACATAATTCATGATTAAAGAAAAGGCGGGATATAAATTAACTGCTCAAAACGAAACTTCAATTCGATTGGGATTTGGCCTTTCTCTTCTCCATGTAGAAGAATCCAAACAATGACAAGATTGAAAAACCAGAGAAGCAAACCGACGCAATGTCGAGTGATACGTGGCGGCCAGTGATTGCCTGGATGCCGAACAGATTGGTGGATTTTTGGGCATTCGTTGTCTGGCCGTAAGCCATCTGTATACCGTGAGCGTCGAGAGCGTAAGCCCTAACGAAATAAGTGGCGGTTGGAATATCCTTCTGAACCGTGTAGATTAACTTGTTGTTCCCCGAATGGCTGTACGGTCTGGAAACAATCTTGTGCTGGCAGGTTTAAACCCCATAACAAAAACAGACCATTTAATTTCTTTAGCACAACTAGAACATTAAAAAACATCATTGTCTAATAAAATAAGAAATATGTAAATAAAAATTACACATATTCATAAATGCAGCTAAGGAACTAAGGATTGCCAGACCCTGAGTATAAATGAATACAAGTCATGCAGTATTTTAGCACAAACAAGTATAAACTATTAGCATCACTCATATCATTAAATTATCAAGGGAAATGTTAACCAATGCGACAATTATAAACCCCAAATTTAAGAAAATCTGCAAACCAACCTATCAACTATCAAACCAAACACCATCAACATATAATTAACAACACATGATGTTCAAATTACCCTGCATATAAATATTTTTCTAATAATGACCATGCATATTAACATTACCATCAAATTAGCATACTGCTAATATTAGCATATAAATATCATCAAAAACCGTTCTATTTTTCATTTTCACACTTTGATAAAAAAAATAGGGCGACAAATACACTTTCAACACTGGGGCCCTAGACGATAGTCCAATCGTGTCTCCAAGCCGAACAGAACGTACCACGTGCGAACCATCAATGTATATTAGCCCTTCTCTGCAAAACCACACGATATCCATAGAAACTGAATTGTCTATGATATTAGCAAATCATAAAAATAAAAGCAACATCAAAGGTAYATAATATTAGCATAGCATAAAAATAAATTAGCAAAMAAACTATTATATCACCACTGGTATACTATTACAACAAAAATYAAAGCAACATCAAAGGTATATAATATTAGCACATCATAAAAATCAAACCAGTCTAATTAAWTTTTTTTTAGCATTTGAGTTACACAATATCAGCAAGTTCAATCATCCCAGCAACTTCACAACATATAATTAGCATCGGGATAAAATTAAGCACTATAGGCAAGCAAAATTAGCATCGGGCTAAATGCACAGTGCTAGTGGCGTGAACTTTACTACATATAATTAGCAATCTCTCAATTAGATYCTAACATCCACATATTTTTAGCACAAACCAACCCATCATAGGCTTTTTAAAAGAATATCAATCAAAAAGAGAATTGAGAGATTCTAGCATCCTTCAACTGTGATTAGCCAAGATTCTTTGCACACATAGGTATAAAACATTAGCATCACCTAATAATTAAATTAGTGTACTCCACCTCGGAACCCGACTCTATCGGCGACTGAGTCTGGCCCAGCCCGAACGCTGAGTCATCCACCTCCGAGCCCGAGTTCGCCGGAAAGGCTTGAAACCCGTCATAAGTCTTGAGATCTTGGGGCTCCTCGCTGCTGAAGAAGGCGGCGCCGCCGCCAGGTGGGGGTGGTCGTAGATGTGAGTTAAGGATGAATCCTCATGAGTCTCGGTCGAGTTGCATTAGAAATATGGTTTGGAAGGTGCGATCTTAAAAATTTGCTTGTATTCTCGCGTGGGTAGGCCGGTGGATTTTTTAGGATGCTATGATTTATTTTGGGATATTTTTATTTGGAGAAGACGCTAAAAAATTTAGCAGATCATCGCGAATGATTTTAGGAACGGATCTTAAGCTGATTTGTTTTGACATGATAAATGTCAAATATGCCCTCTCAGTCTTAAAAAACCAGTGTGCTAGTGACATCATTAATTCTAGTTACCTTGTATAGACCAATCAACTAGAATCGTTTGATCAGCAAATATTAACAATTGAGATTGGTTCTCAGTTCCCACGCAGGGAAAGGTTCTACAAGATCCCATCCCTATATATATCTCCCCTATATATTAATGCAAAATTCCTTATCCTATGTGTTTGTTTCGTATGCTTCGTTTGAAAAATAAAAAATTCTGGTGTTTCGGTTGCTTACGTGTCATCCGAGTCTAACTATATTTTTTTCTTATATATTAATAAATTATGAAAAATAAGATTTATTATCCTAATAGTATACTACTTACCTTTTAATTAAAAAAATAATTTAAAATAAAAAGCCTAATAATATGAATCTTACCTTTAATAAAACAACCTAAAATAAAATTCTAATAATAATAAAAAATAAAAAATATAATCTAATAAAACAACCTAAAATTCAGGTTAGCTCATCATATTATAATAACCTCAATAATATAATTAATAAAACTACCTAGAATAAATATTCTAATAAATCTATGAGTCCTAACTAAAGACTCCGAAATGCGCAAGAAACATAATATGGAAACTATTGTAGAAACCTAATAATATATTGATTATAATCTATTAATATAATACACGCCTACATTATGCGACAGAAAATATATGCGCCTAATTATTATTGATAAAGCTAACTAAATAATATATAATAGAAACTAATTTATTAATATAGACTATAAATAATTATCCGTAAAAAATATTAACTATATATAATTACCAAAAATAATATTCTGGAAAATATAGTAACAAAAACATACATTAGATATCTTATACATATAATAATTTAGTATTAGCACGGCTTATACATAATTTTGTGTATTATTTTTCATAATTAGGTTATTATATACCTAATTTTCTTTTATAGTTATTATGCGGATATAATTGGTGTATTTCCCGTGTATTTTTATCCCGTATTAATTAATATATTATACCCTATGAATCAGTAAACTTATAAAAATATTAACCTAATTTTGTGAGTTTTTGGTTATTTTTTTATGTTGCCGAATCAGAATTTTTTTTTTTTTTTTAATGTTAGTTGTCTGTTTATTATTAGGTTTTTTTGTCTCTTTGTAATAAGTGGTCTTGATTCATACATATGAATTATATATATTTCATAAGAAATATAAGTTTCTTAATATATCTTGATTTCTCAATTCTGAAATTTAATTTTTTTATAAGGTTATTTGTCTGCCTCTTTTGTAAGAAGTGGTATTGATTTTTATTTATGACTTATATATATTTCATAAGAAATATAGTTTCTTAATAGATATTGATTTAGATGTTAATTTATTAATCTATATATCAGTTGCAGTATTATAATTTAAATTCTTTTGTATGCTCCTTTATTTTGTTATTATTTGTTAGAATTTCGAGATTTAGTTATGTCTTATATAATAATCCCTCAAAAATAATTTCTTTTAGGTTAGTACTTTGTCTCATTTATTTTTAGGTTAGTTGTCTGTCTCATTTGTAAGGAGTGATATTGATTTTTATTTATAACTTATATATTACAAAAGAAAAGGAGTTTCATAATAGATATTGATTTAGATGTTAATTTATTAATATAAAATATGTTTTTTGTAAATTAGGGGTGAAAAAACTCAAGCATCCATTAAAAAGTACCAGTTTTCAAAATACGAAGAAAAAAAAAATATTAAAGAAGGTGGCTTTTACAACCTTACAAACTTTGAAGTACAACAAAACAATGAAGATTTCATCGCTACAAGACGTATATACAAACTCCAGTTTCACAAATTTACTAGATTGAGACCATCAGGACCATTAGATATACCTCTGTATGRATTCAACTTTGTGGGTTTTGCTGCAATCAAAACGGAGACATGCTACGAGAAGCTCTTACTTGGTAAGAAATATTATATTTGTTTAATTATTATATCATTATCTTAAATAAATAAAAAAAGACTTCTTATAATTAAAAATGTGTACTCCTTTGCATAGATGTAATTGCAGAAGTACTGTCAGTGGATGAGATTGTTGATGGCAGAGATACGACCACAAAACCAAAAAAATGTCACTTCACTTTTGAGATTCGAGGTAATCAATACTTACTAAATGGGTTGTTGAACATATTGGTTATTCTTGTATGCTATATTCTAACTGTTATCTATATATTTTTGTATTTTAAGTGGTGAGAAGATGGATTGTACACTGTGAAACAAATTTGTAGATCAAATGGATCAATATCGTAAACCCGAAAATCTAGAGACAACAATTATCATTTTGCAGTTTGCAATGGTTAAGAGCTATCAAGGTGAGTACATTAACCAAACTATATATATATATATATATCATATTTTTCTGTATATTTCGAAGAACTATGCTGTTTTAAACAATAATTCAGTCCTCACTCGATATTATATTAACACTGTGAATCTTCTTGAAGATGAAAAATATCTGCAGAACTCAATGTATGCTAGCAGATTGTTGATTAATGAAGATATTACTCAGATTGCAGAATTTAGGAAGAGGTAATATTCTCCGAAAATAAGTCTATTTATAATATGCTTTCGGAATGATCAAAGTGAGTTCTTATGAATACAAGAAAAAGAACATAATTATTATCAAATTATTTAAAATAAATATGACTGATTTTTACAAAGTAATTCATGATAATTTTTATATACATTTAGAACTGACTTTGTGTTAAATTTTAAAATTAGGTTATGAGCTCAAGAAAAAGAACATAATTATTATCAAATTATTCAAAATAAATATGACTGCTCAAATCGGGGCGAGCAAAAAACGGCTCGATTTTTTTGGGCCAGAGATACTAAGGCCCAAGCCCGACTGAAATCAGACCGCCCCGGGTTGGGCCAAAAATCGCCGGCTCTATACAAGGTGAATGTCAAGACTAAGGATAAATCAGGGACTGCATCTTTTGTACTTTTAGATCATCAAATGAGAAAATTATTGGAAAATACTGCAGGAGAACTCAAGGGGATTTTAGAGGTGGTAAGATATTTTTAATATACAAGACAGATTATAAAGTAAATAAACATTATATTTTTCTAATATTTCGAATAAAATGATAAATCATATTTGATTGTTGTGGATATAGGCTGGTGAATTTGATTCGTTCCTTGATGAGCTAGACCTGCCGGTTAAGAAGACATATTTGTTTAAGATAGATATATCCACTTATACAATCAAACTCAATACAAGGATGTACACAGTAGGAAAGATTACTGATGATGAGCAGATCATCAGTAGGTTCTGCGATGAGTTATGCTCTAACAATGTAAGCTTTAAATCTTGAATATTATTATTTAATATTAGTATTATAACAATTGGAGCCTTTTTAATATTAATGATTTATTCTTATATTTTTATAAATATATATAATCCTTCAGATCTTAATAGAAATACTATTCTTTATGATATTCAGGATTTCAGCAATGATATCGATCCAGCTCCGTCTGTGGCAGTTACTGGGGAGAAAGCTGATTTAGCAGTACCTTCAAGAAAGCGAAGTATTGAAGATTTGACTGGAGACTATGATGGTGATCATGATAAGGTATTTGAATACCAACAATAAAATACAAAAAATAATGTAAAGATGAAGTTGAAAAAACGTAACTCTTGAAGAATTTTGCACTATACTTTTATCAATAACTCTAGGAATTATTATACTCATGAACATGTGATCCTACTGATGACTTCATTGATTATCTTTATAAATAATTTGATTTGATCTTATCAATCAATAATATTCTTTATAGCTATACCTTGGCCTTAGCAATAATTGTAGTATATTTAGTTGAATTGTTCATTGTCTGAACTTATATTTAGTGGGCAGGTTAGATTATGTTCTGCATAGAAGTGGAGAATCGTACTATTTATCAATTATGCTTCATCACAGTCGACGAGCAACCTCATATGAAGATATCAGGACCATCGATAATGTATTCTTCCCATCATTCAAGGATGCGTGTTATAAATTGGGCATGTTGGATGATGACAAAGAATATATTGATGGAATAATTGAAGCAAGTTTTTGGGGTTCACCGCATTTCCTACGAAAGCTATTTGATGCACTGCTATTATCAGGAAGTGTTTCGTGACTAGAATATATCTAGGAGAAGACTTTGCAAACACTTGCAGAGGATATCTTTCCAAGACAACGCAAACTGCTCGTCATCTATGGTAATATTCCAAACATAAATTCACCCCTAAATACATTTCAAAAGATTTGCCAAAAATCATGGACGTAATAAACATACATTGCATATATAATACGGATCATTGCAAAGTCCTACAGTTGACAAGGAATATGAGATTGAGTGTCGGGCAATCAATGACGAGCTTGACTTCCAAGGAGATTAAAGATTTCTCCGAATGGATACTCAAAATTGGAGTGGAAGTTGATGGGAAAACTTTAATTGATATCCCTGAAGATTTACTGATCCATTCCTGGAAGAGAGAGCGATACTGGCACCGACCATTAGTATTGTGGAGGAGGTGAATGATTATGTGAAGTCTATGATTCCATGAGAGGAAAGGGAATATCTTAGTTCTGACAATATGCAAGACTTTTGCGGATCCAGAAAATCAGAATGAGGTTTACTCGACCGATTTCTTGAACACGATCAAGTGTTCAGGAATACCAAACCACATATTGAGGTTGAAGGTGGGAGTTCTAGTGATGCTGATACGGAATATTGATCAAGCTTGGCACACGGTTGGTTGTGCACAGCTTGGCGATAAAATCATCGAAGTGAAGATTCTATCGGGTAACAATATCGGGACCAAAGTTTTTATCCCGCGTATGGTATTGAGCCCTTCTGATAGCAGATTGTCATTTAAGTTTCAAAGGAGGCAGTTTCCAAATATTGTTTCCTTTGCCATAACTATAAATAAGAGTCAAGGACAAACGCTCTCATATGTTGGACTGTATCTGCCAAGGCCGGTATTCAGTCATGGTCAACTTTATGTGGCCATCTCGAGAGTCAAGAGCAGAAAAGGATTGAGAATTCTATGTTGCGACGAAAATGGTGTGAGTGTGAACCGGACGAGAAATGTAGTTTACAAAGACGTTCTACAACAATTAAAACGAAGGTCATAAGTGTGTAATCAGTAAGATATGATCAGGTTGGAAATATGGTATCTTTTCATAAAAACACCAAAATGAATTTAAAAAGAATGCAAACTGTTTTAAATAAGTTTTCCATAATTAGAGTTGAACAATTTGTGGAATGGTTTAAATATATTTTCGAGAATGTATAATTCGTATTTATTTTTACAAATCCCGTGAAATGCACGGGTGTTACACTAGTATATATATATATATATATATATTCTCAGTTCCCACGCAGGGGAAGGTTCCCACAAGATCCCACCCCTATATATAATATATATTATATATATATATATATATATATATATAGGATTAGGTTCAAATAGAACCCACGTCAATATATGCGAACCTAGGGACCAATTCAGGCCGTAGATCTAATAATATGTGTGGACCAAATTTTTTCTATTTTTTAAATTCATTAATTTATATATAAGGAAGGAGAAGGGTGTTTATGTAATTTTACATAAACACCCTAAATCAAATTTAATCCACCATCTCCTCCCATTTCTTCCCCAAACCACATCCCTCCCCAATTCTCAGCCGCCACCCACTACATCAAGCTCCCCACTTCCGCCAACGTGAATGCGAATCTATCGCCTGGCGAAGCTCACGCGCGCTCCCAATCATACCTTTCTACCACGGCGGCGGCTGGATCCACTTCAACGTTGTGCACACGCTCATCAACGAGAACAGCAACAGCATCGGCGCGGGCGTCTCAGCCGTACTCGTTGTCGTCGAGTACCGCCTCCTGGCGCAATACGAGGACAACATCGTCTCGGTGAGGAATCAGGCCTCCGGACCGGCGATCCGTGGATCCGAGACTACAGCGACATCGACCGATGCTGCCGTGAGCTGCGGCGCGAAACCTCTCCCGTATTTTCCCCCAAACCATGAACCCAAACCCTAGCATCCACAAAATCGGCCAGCCCCTCTCCAATCATGGTCGTCGCCGGCGGCCGAAAGAGTAGGCACCTCGCTACCGCCGTCGCCGCCGCGGCGCTCATCTTCTCCGACTTTTACCTTTCCTGCAAACCCTCCACTGCCTCTTCGGATTGGGTGGGCTGGGTGGGGTTGGGGCTGGGTTGGGCTGGGTTGGGTTCTGGGTCGGAAAGGGCTGGGGTCTGGACTGGGTCGGGTTGGGCTGGAGCCGGAATGGGTTGGGTCAGGGCAGGGGCTGAAATGGGTTGGGTCGGGGCTGGGGTTGAAACGGGTTGGGTCTGGGCTGGGGCTGAGCAAGGTTGGGTTTGAGACTGGGTTGGGTTGGAGGGGTTGCGGGTGGGCTGGGGTGAAGAGGGCTGGCTGGATAAGGGCCTCCGTCGCTTTTGAGGCCCTGGTGCCTTTTGAATTAGGGCCCCAATGCTTTTTGAATTGGGGCCCCGAGACTTGTTTGCAGTCTTTTGATACAGATTCTGATGTGTACAAATAAGCTGTTCAAAGTTAGTTGGCCCCGGTGCTTTTTGAATTGGGGCCCCGGTGCTTTTTGAAGGAATACCCCGGTACTTTTGGGAGAAATTGACAGGGGCACTGGGTGGCGACGGTGACGCGGCTGTGGTTGTTGGCCGATCTTGGTTGAGTTTGGTTCGTCGGACGACGACTTGGATTTGGACGGCGGTGATGTTGAAAAATAAAAAGCAGTAGTATTGTAGTAAAAAAAGCACCGCAACAATATTAAGAAAGCACTACAAAAAACTAGCACTGCCAACATAAAAAAAAAAGCACCGCTGAAGACTTGTGTAGTGCTATAAATAGTCATATACAATACTTTTAATATTCAGATTTTTAAATTTAATTATATTTATTTATTTTTACATTTTTAAGTATGCAATATGTATCTTAAATCGTAGATCTTGAGAATGTGATTAATTTGATATATATTTCATTAAAAATGAATAAAAATTAAAAAAGTTACGGTTCGTTGAAGATTTGAGTTTTATTATAAAATTTTGAATTCGAAGTTATATATTCGTTGTGCTTTTTAAAAAGCAATTTAGTGCTCTTCATAAACGTCGTTATATGTCCAAAATACCCTTTTTAATTATTTAATAGATTTTTTTAAATTATTACCATGCTGACATGTCATAATCTCAACCATCAAGGTTATTCAATCTAATGGTCAAGATGAGTCCCTAGGTTCGCATATATTGGCATGGTTCCATTTGAACCCAACCCTATATATATATATATTAGCGTAAGAAATTATTAGTTGAGTATTTAATTTTGAATATTATTACAATTACTAATAGGATTTTTCTATAGAATCAGATAGGGCTCCATTACGGAACCCTATATAACACATGGCATTCATCCCACTGTGCATTTATAAAAAAAGAAAAATCAATAGGGCAAACATGGTCTAATTGTTTAGTATTTACATTTGTTTCATTCAAACACATATTTGTATTATATTGCTTTTAAGTTTATATTCTATAAATATTTTATCCGTCCAAAAAATAAACTTATTTGCATTTTAAAAGTAATAGTTACACATAAAGTCTAAAAATCCCTATTTAATTTAAAAAGTTAAAGACAAAGTAGAAAGAATAACAAAGTTTTATAATCTCAATCATTTTGTTTCTTAATCTACTTTACTCAATGATGCATATATTTGTTAAGATTAGAAGATTAGAAGTAATATGATGAAAATAAGAAGTAATAAAAATGACACAAAAAATTGTTTACCCAATTCGTCAGAGAGAGATTCTGACTACGTATTGGGGCGCTGCAAAGCCAGGAGTTTGTACTATAATAATTTTTGAGATGAAGTTACAATTAAACAACCAGACTATTTATAACAAAAATACTCTAGTTATCATTTTATGCAAACTCCCTAAAATACCCCCCAAAATTTGGCATATAATTTTACCCATACTCTCTAGAAAGCTGTGGATGAGGGCTTGGATGTACAGTACTTCAGGCTCCCTAAATCAACATTGTCGACATATGTGATTACTTAACAATGGAAAAATTAAAAAAAAAAAAAAAAGAAGAAGAAAGAAGAAAAACGGGGTTCGGTAAAAATCTCCATTTCTCTTCTTGATTTAATTTTTCTGCATCACCCTACTTCCCCTGATTCATTTTTAAGTATTGTTTTAGTAGTAATATTTTGTTTCAAATTTATTGTCATTTTGAAGTCTTTCTACTCATTTTTTCTCAATTTTATTACTGCTCATTTAAATAAATAAAACAAACTTATGTTAATAAGATAATTATAAATAAAGAAGTAAGAGATTTAATTAAAAACATTATTAATTAAATAAAAGTATATTAATTAATTTTACATATTCTATAATTCTTGACATAAACATTTAAAAAATAGAATAGCAACTTGTTACGGTTGGCTCCACGTTGTTCATATAGAAAGATAACACAAATTATGAACAACTTAATTTTTGTTATTAGTTTGTGTAGTATATATATACAACTTAACAACCTAGTTATGGAGTAGATCAAGCTAATAAACTCCTACTGATTCTCCACTAAGTAAGCACTAAACTTTTGCCTAAAGAATGGTTAACAACTGATTTACAAAACGGAATAATTAAAAATAATTAAAGTCTAATTATTATTATTATTATTATTATTATTATTATTATTATTATTATTATTATTATTATTATTATTGACATCCTCCCGCAAGTTGTATAATCTGGAAGAGAGATGCAATTTGGACAGTAAGGACTCGAACCGAGGGCAAAGCAGTGGTTTTGTTAGAATATCAGCAAGTTGATCATCAGTAGACACAAAAGACACTCGAAACTTGCCATGTTGGACCTTTTCTTGGACAAAGTGATAGGCTAAGGCTATGTTTCATCCGAGAGTGGAAGACGGGATTAGCACTTAGATTTGTGGCACCGAGATTATCACAATATATTGCCGGATTGGCAGTTGGCGTGTGACCAAGCTCAGTAAACAAGGAAAGGACCAATCGATCCATCCAAATTCCATTTGATTCTGAATACCCATTTTAAGCTAACCAGTTTCTGAGCAGAGGACCGACTAACAAGATCCTAAGTGTTGTTGCGGTGTAAGGTATCAAATTCAGTTTGCATGGTTGAGCGCCAATCAGGGTCGTGGAGAGCCTGGGTGATGGTGCTGAGTTCGATGGTAGAGGAGGGTCGGAGATGGAGGTTGAGACTTTTTATGGGTTTGAAGATGTTCTTTTGAGAGCGGGTGATGATCCCGCCGCCGTGGGGTTTTTGTCTCGTGCTAGGATTGACAACGATTTGGGCTGGTGGTGTAGGAAGTTGTGGAGATGGTTGTGAGATTGGACCAGGAGACTGAGTGGTGTTGGTGTGGGTTCGTTTGAGGGTGATGGTTGGGCCGGATTTGGTGGGTGGGTAATGGAGGTTGAGGTAGTGGCAGCGAATAAGTCTTCAGGTGGGTTTAGATTGGTACTAACCGTGGGTTGGTCTATGGGCTGTAAAATGGAGAGTTGGAGTGGGCCTGTTTGTTGCTCTTCACTTGAATTGGATTAAGTCACTAGAGAGATTAACAAGAATTCGGATTCAACGAACTTCACATGGCGAGAAGTGTAAATCCTTCCTTTTTTTGGGTCGAGACACATATACGCATGTTGATCAGCTGAGTAACCTACAAAAAAACACATAACAGACTTTGGCGCAAGTTTATGATTAGAATATGGTTTAATACAGGGAAAACATAAACACCCAAAACATTTTAACTTATGATAATCTGGGATAATGTTGAGTAATTTGGAATAGGGTGATTCGTACCCAATGATAGGAGTTGGGAGGCGATTTATGAGGTTGACTGCAGTGGTCATGGCGTGAGGCCAATAGGTGAGGGGCAATCCTGAGTGATGGAGGAGAGAGAGACCGGTTTCGGCAATGTGACGATTCTAGCGTTCCGAAATTCTGTTGTGCTCGGGTGTATGAGGTGGGGCGGGGTGATGACTTATACCGTGGTTGCTTAAAAAGGGACGAAGACCAATATATTTGTCACCATTATCTGTGTATAAGATTTTTATTTTGTGATGGTAGAATAAGTGATTTAAATCTTGAGAATATGGTTTGCACATCAGATTTGCATTTCATTGGATATAGCTAGATATAGCGAGTAAAATGATCAACAAACATGCCATAGTAACGAAGACCATCGATGGATAAAATAGGAGAAGTCCATACATCCAAAAAAGTTATTTTCAATGGATAAGAAGATTTTAGAGTGGATTCATGAAAAGGAAGCTTGTGACTTTTGGTAATTTGACATGAATTACAATCTGATTGCTAGAATTTATTTGAGCCCAAAGAAAAATGTTGTTGAATGAATTCGAAGATTGAAGATGAAGGACAGAGGATTCCGTGTGGACGGTGTGGATGGACGGTGAGGTAGGTGGCCAGAGATAAAGTCCATGCACACATGGGCCTTTATGGGTTGTTTGATCCGTCTGCAAGTTCTTCACATAAAAGAGTTTGGCAGGAAAACAACCGCATATTTAGTTTGTTTGGTAAGTTTAGAGTCAGAAATAATCTGTTGTTTTATGGAAGGAATTCACATGGCATTAGACAAGGATAAATCATTAAGTAAAAGTGTTCCAGAATGAGATATGTTTAAACCTGAATTGTTACCCATAAACAACGAGTCGGGGCCAGTGTACGGATAATGAAGCGCCAGGTTTGCAAGATCATTGGTTACGTGATGCG
Organism: Phtheirospermum japonicum; assembly: GCA_014905375.1. NCBI lineage: Eukaryota > Viridiplantae > Streptophyta > Magnoliopsida > Lamiales > Orobanchaceae > Phtheirospermum > Phtheirospermum japonicum. The sequence continues at coordinate 824,255 of BMAC01000221.1, read as the reverse complement.
TTGCTCCACTGTCGACCAAAAAACTAGTTTGAGATTGGCCAGCAGCTGCAGTATTGGCTCGAGCTTGTCCAGTGTAAGTCGGAGGATCCCGAGGGGGAGGCGGGACACAGAGGTGTTGCTGTTTGAAGGTGTGGCACTGAGAATGGTTAACAATAATTAAAGTCTAATTATTATTATTATTATTATTATTGATAGTTCAGAACTAGATTTTCAAAAAATAAATTGTTGGTCACTTTTTTGGATATAGTGCAGGGGTGCTAAAAAAAAAGTTTAATACACACGAGGGGGGCTACAGAGGCTGCTAACGAAGAAAAATACTTGAAAACAGGAGTGCTTACTCAAAGCTTTCAGACAAATACGAAAAGGCATAAATAAGGAACAATAATTAAGTAGTTCCATAATTATATTATAATAATTTTATTATTTAACGATTATTTCATATTACTTGTTTGTTTCATAATAATGAAAACTTAACCCTATTAGACCACTGTTAAATTTCTAAACCCTAAATAATAGAAATACGAAGCCTATTTATTAGTTTTCTAAAACCTAACTAGACCATTGTTAAATTTCTAAAACCTAAATAATAGAAATATGAAGCCTATTTATAATTTTTCTAAAACCTAACTAGAAAAGTGATTGGAGAGTAATAATACATATTTATTATATTTCAATAATATTTAGGATATATTTCGGTATTTTTTAATTATCTTTTAGGATTTTATATTATCTTTTATTTTAAAAAGATGTTTATATATTTAGGAGTTTTATTCTTATTAGGATTTATTTCTTGTTAAATTTAGTTTTTAGTATAAATCGATATCTTATCAATGTTATTGGGATGGTTGAATTTATATTAAATTGAGATTTAGTCTGTTTGTTTCCAGCTTTACGTTTTTCATATTGAAGTTCTATCACCTTGAGTTTTGTTCCTCTGGTTCGTCTTGATATTAAACTTTTGAGTTTTCTCGTCAATACAATTCCTTCTCCTAGAAGATAACTGGTCTACTTCTTCCTTTGGTCTTTGAACATTTGAAAGATTTGAAATTAGATTACAAGGAACCTACACAACAAGCATTATGATACGTATCTAAAAACAGTGAAAAACGAAGGGGAAAATATGAGACACCCCAAAAATTAGTGGAAGAAAGTAAAATATATTAACACATATATGATCTATATTTCAAGAAATACACAAAACACAACCTCGAAAAACAAAAATAAACAAATTGATGAGTGATGATGGATACGATCATAAAAATAAGAATAAACGATCATAAAAATAAGAATAACCTCAGAAAATACAACTTGCATACCGTTGGAATAACCTCAGAAAATACAACTTGGATTACCATTTACCAACAATTAGAGCTAGCAAAACTCCAAATTGCCAAAAAAGACAACCAAATCAAAAGAACAAAAACTTGTTAAAAATTACAACTTAGAGCACAAACAGGGAATGTAACAATATATCTCAAAACTGAAAAATGAAAGAACAGAAAGTTATTAATCAAGTCGAGTCGAGAATAATCTCTATCCGGAAGATGAAATAGCCCTGTTAGTATCCTTCGGTTTTGGCTATTCGTCGCCAAAGATGAAACGACTTCGTCTCTGGTATTACAGCACCGTAAATACCAGAGTTCCGGCGAACTGGATGAATATGGTCTGAGCTAACACTACAAAAAAATCCGACAATCCTGACGGCCATATCCGTCAGGATTCCGTCAGTATATCAAATACTGACGGCCTCCTGACGGATTATGGCCGCCAGTATATTTTCGGTCAGGATTGTAGCATCCTGACGGAAATTGTAATCCGCCAGGAATGCCGGCGGTTTCGTTGACGGCTTGTGCCGCCAGGAAATGCCCGCCAGTATTCCTGTCGGGTGTTTACACCGTCATCATTACTAGCGGGTTTACCCGCCAGTATTTACTGGCGGATTTGGCCGCCAGGATTTACTGGTGGGCCAGCCGCCAGCATTAATAAACAAATAAAATAATTAATTTTAATTAAATTAATATTAATAATAAACAAATTTTAGATAAAATTTAATTAATTAATAATCAAATTAAAAATAATAGACAAATAAAATTTTAGAGATAATTCAAAATAAATAATCCACTAATAAAAAAATAAAAACAAATCATTTCAATAACAAAAAATCGTTTAATCAGTCGAATGTATAAAAATATAACTATCCATCTAAATCTCCACCATCTGGACTACGGGGAGGCCGACGACCCATGGCCCGAGCAACAGCTTCTTCAATCTGCTGTTGGAGCCTCAACTGGGAACGCTCCTGCGCGGTGTGGACGGCGGTGGCGGCGGTGTGGACGGGGCCGCTCTCTTCT
>BMAC01000221.1:725423-794356 GCA_014905375.1 Phtheirospermum japonicum | reverse complement strand
AAGATCGAAACAATCTTAAGGTTATAAAACCACCCACAAAACACAACTCTGAAGTGAATTAGCCAAAAGAGGACGACCACAATGCAAAGTAAGTACAAGTGGGAATGATAAAATCCCTAAAGGCAAAGCCAATTTCATAAGCCAAATGAGGTCGACCAAAAATAGGTCGACCAGATCATACAATAGTTAACTACACGGTGAATTATTCGGAAATAGAACAGAAAACAATTAAAGTCGAGCTGCCCAAAAGTGACAAGCCGACCTAAACAACAAGATCAAAGCCTACTCATCTCCCTCACCCCTGGTCATCACCTTCTTCACCCGAGCCGCCCATATCGTCGTCCGAGCCTCCCATCCCAAGCTCAGCTTTCCTCTCAGCAATATGTTGAGCAAGGTCCGTGAGAGAGGAACCTCCCGCAAGCATGTCATAGGCCTTCTACATAGTGGAAAGATAGGAGGCACTAATCATCGGGTTCATCGTCTCGGCTTCATACTGAGCAACCCCTTCGATTTTTCCCCTCTCAAAAGCAGCATTGACCTGCTCAGCATGGTTCCTCACTAGCTCAGCATGTTTCTCCTTTAGCTCGTTCGACTCGCTGACCACCACCTTCGTCGAACGCCGCTCCTCGGCCAAGGACTGGTAGGATTTCTTAGCCCTCGCCATCCACTGGTCATGGTCAAGAACAAGCTCGGTACAAGATGCATGGGTGTCCTTCAGAGATTGGAAGTCGTTTTGAAGTTGAACGTAAGCACTTCGGAGCTTCGTGAAGTCTTGACGGAGGAACATCATCGAACCCATAGCCCGACATAGGTCGGTCTCAATGGGGCCGAACTGCTCCTGAGGAGGAAGACCCGAAGCCTAGTTATATAGATCAGGCGCCTAAGCACGATCCATGAACTCATTGACGACAAAGCCATGAGAAAATCCCTCGCCATGGTATGGCGCATACGCCGTCGGATAGACCGGCTCAATAGCTTGAGGCTGAGGACAGGAGATAACAAATACCTCGGGCTCGGGGTCGAGATCAACGTCGACCTCAGGACGATGCCTGCGAAGACCCGCTCCCCCACCGCGAGAACTTCCCCCGCCAACACCGGGGGATGTAACTAGCCCAGCTTCAGGTTCGGGCGGCGCGCCAACAGAAGGGGCCGACTTCTTGCGCTTACTCGTGCCACCCTTGGTTGCTTTCTTCTTCAACCTCTCCATGTACTTCCGGGCTTCAGCCATTGCATCCATTCGATCAAAAAAAAGGATAGAACACTGCACAAGATGATACCACGATCAAAAAGCCGACCTCGTAAGGTCGACACACACACATAAAAAAAAGAAAAAAAAAGGGTGTCGAGCCGACCAGTCACGACAAGTCAAACCCGACACCCAATAAACATTACCGACCATACCAGGAAGGACTCGACCAAGGCCTCTGTAAGGGGAAAGGACTCGTAGACCTGCTCTATAACACTAATCAGGTTCAAAAAGATCTCCACACAGTCGCGAATCTGGATCCGAACTCAAAAGGGTATACAAGCGTTCGAGGAACTCGACATTAGGCCTAACAGATTTCGGAATAGCTGCAAGCAAAAGAAAATGATGAGGCATTAGAATATAAGAAAAATGACGAGAAAAGAAGACATATACCGACCAAGATCAGAAATAAGAGCGAGCGGTGGAGTGTAGGAACGCCCATCGGGTCTCCGCATCGGCCAATCACCCCCCACGTAGAACCAATACGGCTTCCATGTGTGGAGGGTCTCCAAAAGACCCTCAACCAGATCTTTGAACACACCATCCCGCACCGAAGCATAAAACCAACCTGACCCGAGTCCGCCCGAAGGTTTCCATTGGTACAACCAGTTGAGTTCGTCGAAAGTAGGACGAGGCCAACCATTTTCGTTAAACAAAATCACAACACCCAAAATGCGGGCTAAAGACAAAGGATGGATTTGGGCTAGAGGAATACCCCACTTCTTAAGTAAATGCGTAACATAGGGTGAGAGCGGAAAGGAAATACCGAACTTCAAGCTGTCACGAAAAAGAGCCGTGCAAGAAGGGGGCGCACGGTGTATCTGCTCACCGGGGTAGGGTAGAAATAAATGAACATCACCAGGCACGAGATAGGTATTACGGTATTCCTCCATGTGCCTCTCAGTTAAAGAACTACTTTGCACCGCGATTTTCAACGGCAACTCTTCCCTCTCCAACGGAGCCGGTCTCTCCCAATGATGGGGAGGAGCAGCCTCGTTGGGCCGAGCCATCAACGGACCGGGCGGGAGCCTCGTGTTTCTAGAACGCCTTCCCACCCTAGGAGGATCCGGGTCGTCTGAATCATCAGAGTTGTTGGCCTCGGCTTGAGGCACCACAGATTTTCTGGCGGCCTTAAAAAGACCAGCCGAACCACTTGGGACCCCAGTCTTGTCTGGACTCAAACCCTCGAGCCAATTCACACCATGTTGACCAGCGGGTCCTGGGAAGTCGACGTGGCCATAAGCAGTACCCGAGCCAAGTTCTACCCTTGGCCCGAATTCACAAGCCGTGCCGAACTGGCCCCAGGGCCGAACTGGGCGCCTGAACCAAACTGGCCCCCGTCGAACTCAGCACCTACTAAGAAACTCCCGTACTCGTTCACACCAAAACGAGAGTCGTAACCCCCTGGCCCCCTCGGTCGGGCACCACCATAATTCCCGTCACCCTCATAACCCACCTCTCCAAGATCGCCCGGAGAATACCTCGGACTATAAGACATTCGAACAAATAAAGTATAAAGAAGAAAGTTTTTTACCTTAGGAAAAATGGGAAGACCAACTCGAGACGTGGGCAAGCAAGAAAGCTGAGCACAAAACAAAAGGAAGAGGGAAAACAAGGGGCTTCATTTTTCTAAAGGAGGAAGAGTGCATGGGGCTTGAGAAAATTAACAAAGCTAGAGAAATGAAGAAGTGAATGAGGAAAAAATGAGGTGATACCTATTTATAAAGAGGGGAATTCAACCAAACCAGCATTATTGAAGAGGAAGAGGACAAGAACACTCATTTCAAGGTGGAAGAGGATAGGAGGCCCACACAATCAATGAAGGGAAAAAGATAAAGAGGAAGAGGACGAGAGCTCTTGTCATGTCGTACAAATCACTGACGTACCGTACCATGTACGATCGAGCGGGCAACAGTGAGCATGACGGACAGGGCAGAGCACCAAACATATAATAAAAGGCGCGACGAGGCAGTAATCCCGCGGATCGAGCCTAAAAGGTCGACGCACCACTAAAAATTTATGAGTCCGAATCCGCCAAACGAGTAGCCGACTCCGCACTCAGCTGCTTGTTGATGGTCGACCTGACTTAAATAGTTATTTATATTTGAGGGTACCATGGGACCAAATGAGGGGTCAAAGACGAACAGGAAGTTTACCAACCCGGGAATACGACAACCCGAGATGCGTCATAACCCACCCGGGTCATCCCGAGTTGACGAGCTAAAACACGTCTGGCGGTGCCAGGTAGGCGCGCGCAACGCCGAATAGAGCCGAACAGGTGTGCATGAGACTGAGCGGCGTCGAATAAGTGATCGACATACCGAGCACCAACGCCAAGTACCGCATGACGGCATGGCCGACCTGGCTCGTGTATGCGTCGAGCAAGTGCGCCACAGGCCGAGCACCCCGCCAAGCACCGCGCGCCGCCTCGGCCGACCTGCTTCGCACATGCGCCGAGCAGCGCCGAGCAGGTGCTCAACATGCCGAGCACCCCGCCAAGCACCGCGCACAGCCCCGGCCGACCTGGTTCGCACAGGCGCCGAGCAGCGCCGAGCAGGTGCTCAACATGCCGAGCACCCCGCCAAGCACCGCGCACTGCCCCGGCCGACCTGGTTCGCATAGGCACCGAGCAGCGCCGAGCAGGTGCTCAACATGCCGAGCACCCCGCAAAGCACCGCGCACCGTCCCGGCCGACCTGGCTCGCACATGCACCGAGCAGGTGCTTGACATGCCAAGCACCCCGCCAAGCACAGCGCGCCACCCAGGCTGACCTGGCTCACACATGCGCCGAGTAGGTGCTCGACATGCCGATCACTCAACCGAGCACCGCGCGCCGCCCTGGCCGACCTGTTTCGCACATGAGCAACACCGGTGGCGGCATGGTTGGTTCGACTGACCCAAGGTGCAGCTCGCAAAATGGTATTCATCTCGACATCCCCAACATTGTTAACCAAACCCGTCCAGGTCCGAGGTACTGGCCAGGAAGTTCTTTATTTCAGAGATATTGCCACACAAGCATCATCAAGACCAGCTCGACGCTTGTTAAAAGGGGGAGATCCACTCTTTCCTTGTCTCGGTCCAAAGTTAACTTCAAAAGATAAGAACGGCTTGATTAAAGGTGTTCGGCTATAAGGAAAGGTCGGCTCGACCTCAAGACGGTTCGAGGTCGTATTTGAGGCGGCGGAAGAGATATGATCAAGTCTTTATTCTCTGACTCAGAAAGAGATGTGCAACCAATGAGAAAGCGCCAGGTATCTAATTAGGGTTTGGGTGTTTGTGAGTGGCTTATGGGCCAAGTAAGTCGGTGCACCCAGGGGGTGACACGTGTCCAATTAGGGTTTGGAAGGAAAACTGTAAATAGCCTCTCCAAGAGAGAGAGGAGGGATCCCCAATCTGCTAGAGAGAGAAATACATAGTGAGTTAGAGAGAGAAAGGCTTGTATTCAGAAAACTACCATGTACAAGGATCCGGTTAAGGCCGATCCGACCTAACTTTTGAGGAATAAAAGTCAATCACTTTTTCCCATTTTTGGTTTTCTATTTTCCTATTGCTGAACTGCTTATTTTCTTGGTTTTAATGATTTAGACTACTCTTGGTCTAAACATTTAGACTTCCAACTTATTTTACCGCCTTTTGATCTAGATTGATGCAAATAAGTGATTATTTGTGATTTTTCACTTTTAGCTAAGTAACCGGAATATTTCAGCATGTTAAAGATGAATTATGATGATCGAGATTCAAAGATCGAGCTTTCCGGTGAAGAAGTAGCAAGAATTGAAGCTGACACACTTTCTAGAAGGGTTATGCTTCCGGAACCGTTGTTGTTGAGGCTAACGGTTACACTTAGCGGGCACTCCAACCGTTAGTTGTTACCGCTAACCTTAACGGTTACTGACAACCGATGTTAACGATCAGAGTGCTGAATTCAAGAGCTAACGAAAACTTTCTATAACGGTTGCCTTATAACCGTTGTCGTTAGCCCGAAATGAAAAATAAAAGCAGCTAACGGTTGCTGTTAACGGTTGCTGCTAACGGTTGCACCAACCATTAGCGAGTAACCGTTAGCGGACCCAGGAAGCCCAGAACAGATTTTTCGGCCCAGTTCGCGGAAAAAATCTTTAAATACCCTTCTTAATCCGAATTTCGAGCATCTAGGTATTGGGTGTGCGTGTGGTAACCCTAAATACTTACCATAAACATGATCCTAGGGTTTTGGAGACGGAGAACAACAACAAGACGCGATGATTGAGGAGCAACCAAAGATTCGACGACGACGAGTCCCGCAGCCCATTCGACGCCGTTCATCGTTTCTCGACCGATTTGCTGCATTTCCTCTTTGGATTAGCCGAAGAACTTTCTGTTTCCAGTAGCTACAATAAGTTTTCTACAATCTTTCATTAGTTTCTTAGTTTTAATTCTTAGATTTTAAAGCTTTTCGAATAATATTTAGTTTATGTTTTTGAAGTTTGTTTCCGTTTGGATTCGCTGAACGTATTTAGTTATTTAATCTCAGTTTATTTTCGGTCTTATATGCTTATTGTTGGAAGTTTAATGTTCTGTTTGGTTGATCTTTCATACATGCAATTTATGTTAGTTTTTGTTAAACAATTAGTGTTAACCGTTGTTGTTAACCGTTAGTGTTAACCGTTGGACCAACAGTTAGCAGCAACCCTTAGCAGTAACGGTTAGCAGCAACCCTTAGCAGTAACCCTTAGCAGCAACCCTTAGCAGTAACGGTTAGCAGCAACCCTTAGCAGTAACCCTTAGCAGTTTTTAGTTGATTTAAATTGTTTTGTTAATCGAATTCGTTTTATGCATGCTGTTTGGGACTTTTAGACTCAATTTAGATTCTGAAACTTAATTTCTTAGTTTATTGAAATTATTAATTAGTTTTAATTGTTGATTATTTAATTAGTCTAAGTTTAGTTAACTAAACTTGGTTTTTAAATTAGTTAATCATTAGTTCTATTTTTAGTTGGTTAATTAGTTTGAATAATTTAATTAAATTAGTTTGTTTTAAATTAAGTCTTGCTATTTAAATTCGTAGTTATTAATCAACATCAAATTCCCCCCAATTTGTATGCGTTATTGTGTTGAACAAACTATTTAAAATTCTGATTGTATGTTCCTTGAGAGACGACTCGAGTCAAGTTGCCAAACTACGCGCGACCCCGTTCTCTTGCGGGCAAGCTATTGATCTTTTGACAAATTTTCATAAGTAGGCAACCAAATAGTTTGAATCAAAATTTTTGGCGCCGTTGCCGGGGAACATTGCAAAGGTTTTCAAAAATATGTTTGTTCATTTTATTTTCTTTTTAACCGTCTATTTGTATAAATATTTACTTTAGTGGATGCGTTTGATTTGTTGATTAAGTGTATGCAAGGTCGTAGATCACTTAGACTCGAACTTGCACCATTTATCGACAACGTTCATCGATCCAATCGGAATGAGATGGACCAAAATGTAAAACGAGGAAGAGGAATTAGAAATCACAACCACTACATTCTGGACGACTATTCCGAAAGATCTTACCATGGATACGAGCGTGTTAATGATTGGCTTGCAAATAACAACTATGATGGGAGGAACGAGTACGAAATGAATTACGCGAGGCCGGATAATCAAGAAAGAAAGGGAGCATGCGAGCCAAGACAAAGAGAGTTTACAACTCCTCAAGTGGGTCCATACAGTTCCGCCATTGTGTTGGGAAGGACTGCTAGAGACTTTGAGTTGAAACCTCATATAATCAACAACCTCTCGACACATGGCCTCGCCAACGAAGATCCATTGACTTTCCTCAAGGAGTTTTACGCTGAAGTTAGTATGATCCCATCTCTGGGACTTCATCACGAAGACCTTCAAATGGTGTGTTTTCCTAGATGCATGAAGGACAAAGCCAAATCTTGGCTACTTTCACTAGAACCGAGATCTCTAATCGACTGGCCCATGGTTAGCGAAAAATTCATTAATCAGTATTACTCAGCTCAGACGACAGGCCACATTAGGAGACAAATAGCCAAATTTGTCCAGCAAGATGGGGAGCTGTTTCACGAAGCGTGGGAACGTTTCAAATCTCTATTGCAAGCTTGCCCACATCATCACAACTCTCCAGGAATGGTGAACCAACTTTTCTACGAAGGGCTTTTGGACTCCTACAAAAATAACATTGAAGTAGCTGCTGGGGGAGATTTTGGATGCTTGACAACAACGAAGGCCAAGCAACTGTTTGAGAAGTTGAGCGAGAAATTGAGAAAAACTAATTCTCGACCATGAACTATTATGGCTAAAGAGGTCTCCAAGATGCCAAACGAGAGAGACCGGAAGCTTGAAGAGATGACCAAGGAGTTGTCCGCCCTAAGAGCAAAGGTGGCGAATATGGAATTATCAAAAAAGACTGTTGAGTTATGTGCACGATGTGGATTGCAAGGACATGTAGCGGGTGTGTGCACAACCGTGTTTGATAAAGTGGAAGAAACTGAGGTCAAAGCTATTCAAAATTTCCAACCTCAACCTCCAGCAGGAAACACATATCATCCAGGACCTCCCAATCATCCAAATTTCACATATGGCCCCGGACAAGCGCATGCACCTGTGCAAGCAAATGATCAACTTTTAGTATGGCAACAAAATCAAGTAGCGGAGACTTTATGAAATCGAGAAGGACTCACGCAATTAACTGCACAAATGAATAAGCAAATAATGGATCTCTATGCAGAATTCGAGTCAAGGTTTGATGAACTAGTCAAGGTTGTGCAGCAAGGGCAGCGGCATTCGGATATGATTATAGGACAATTGTCCGCGACTGTAGTAACATTGTCGAATGAGAAAAATAAATTTCCGAGCCAAACGGAACACGCCTCGGCTATTCATGTGCTGAGAAGTGGAAAAGAGGTAGATAATAGCATAGAGCTAGAAAAGGAAGAAGACAGGGAAGAAGCCGAGACCCAACCGCATGAAGATGCAACCAAACCGACTGACCTTATGTATAAGTCGACCAACCCATATGTGCCGGGAGCATTAAAAAAAAGGAACAATTCAGCAACTGGCGAACCCATTGATTTCCCAAAGAAGTTGACTAGTTATGATCATGTTCCCTTCCCAAGTCGACTTCGTCCAGCCAAGGAAAATAAGAAATTCATGGAGTTATACAATTTACTGAAGAATGTGAATATTAACCTTCCCCTGCTGGATGTGATCAAGACGATGCCCGCATACGTTAAATTCTTCAAGGAACTAGCATCACGAGAGAGGCACTTGGCAGCAAACGAACATGTGGCATTGACGAAAGAAGTTAGCGCGATAATCAAAAAACCATTGCCGCCCAAGGAAAAGGACCCTGGAAGTTTTTGTATTACTATTTTCCTTGGGAATGGACAAACGGCAAGGGGGATGCTCGATCTTGGTGATGGCATTAATTTGATTCCTTATTCCTTATTTAGAGAGTTCGATCTTAGGGCATTAAAGCCTACCACTATGCGCCTACAATTGGCTGATTGGTCGATTCGGCGGCCTTTGGGTATTGTTGAAGATGTTTTGGTGCAGGTTGGTGAGCTGGTTGTCCCTGTTAGATGTTGGGGAAGTACCAAGCGAGAGCAAGGAGCATACCATCTTATTGGGACGTCCATTTATGTCGACTACGAATACTCTAATAGATGTGAACAAAGGAAGGATGACCATGTCCGTCTTAGGCGAGTCAGTGACATTTTCACTTCGAGACATCCATAACACCCCTTCATCATTTATGCAAGATGWGTGTTCATTTKTAGATCTAATCGATTCTTGCGTCCATGATCTCCAAAGCATTACCACTATAGACGGGTTTGACAGCGAGGACGATGAGGAGCATTTGAGTGAGGAGGAATTGATTGAATTGTTAGGGATTGACATAGGAGAAATCATAGATGGAATTGCTGGTTGTGGTACCGAGTTATGCAAAGAGAGAGACGTACCTAAAATCGGGCCAAAAGTGGAGTCGAAACCAAATCATTCAAAGTTTAGAGAGGAGACGAAGCCATCGCATAATCATTCGAGAATTATTTCCCTCGACCCCTACAAGAATTTTAAACGTGCAAAGAACAAGGGCGAGGCGCTTAGCAAGGATTGGACGACKAAGAAGAAGACGTCGAGCGAGGTTTATGACAAGAAGATTCATGATACGAAAATCAAGGTTGGTCAACTAATGCTCTACAATTCCGGACGTAAATTTGAACCGACCAATTTCAAGGCCGAGTGGAGTGGCCTATTTATGATAACGGAAATGGATRAGTACGGAGTTGCCACTMTATACGATGAGCGTAAGAARYCGAGATTCCAAGTCCACAAGCATAGAATCAAACCTTTCTACAAGGAACATGGGCTGAATCACGATCGTGATAAAGAAGAATTAGTGGGGCCCCCACGGGCTAAAAATTGATCGCATGGAATTACGTCGAGCTGTCGACATTAAACAAGCGCTTCTTGGGAGGCAACCCAAGCGTTCGTTAGTTTTCATTTTCTTTTCTTTAATTTTCTTTTGATTTTTATTTTATTTTATTTCTGTCTTTTTATTGTGTCAATTGCCGTGGTACGTTTATGTGTGCGTTAATGTGCAGAAATTTTGAAAACTCGCTGAACAGGACATTTAGCGGATGCATAGCGGTAATAGCTACCGCTAGTCGCTACCGCTGAACCAGACCGTTAAAATCACCGCTACCGCTAGCCGTAGCAACTAGGGATAACGATACATACTAACGCTGGGTAGCAACCGCTAATAACCACCCTTAGTTGGAAAAGAAGGCAAATTTTTGACCTTAAAACAAAGAACGTAGCGGTATGGTTAACGGTAACACCTAACCGCTGCGTGTTGCCGCTATTCGCGTCTGCCGCCCAATTTTTACGAAATTTTTTTTCACCAACCGAGGTCGCAATCCGACCCAATCTAGCCGCAGTCCGGAAACCTTTTGATGAGCTTCAATCCAGCCATTTTCGACATTAAGTCGCAATCCGGCCGCTTCAAATCCCGAACAATGTGCCACCGGGCACTTGCGCGACACAATTGATTACAATCATATCTTTTCCTTTTCGTTTTCTTTTTCTTAAAAAAAAAAAGAAAATTCGAAATTCCAAAAATATTAGTTAGTTGCTTTTATTATTTGTTTTGTAGGTTTTTCTTATTCAAGACATCCAATCATGAGTTCAAGATGAGGAATTATTGCACAAGTGCTTTTGGAGAAGCTCAACTATCGATTTTTCAGGGATATTTTTCTTATCTCCCTTGCGATTATTTTCTTTATATTTATGGAAACCAGGAGTTTGCCACATTTTTTTAGAGGGGGGGGATGGTTGAGTTGTGATTTATAACTGATAATTGTGCAAAATTAAAAATGTCAAATTTTTGTGATTTGTCTTAGCTAATATTTTACGTGATTGATTGCTATTTTTGCGCTGAATTGTGTTTGTATGGCTTGCCTGTCTAAATTAGCTAAGTATGATTTTAGGTTCTAGTCTTTTGAGCGTGCATAAGTGCATAAATTTTTCAAAATTTATTATTTATATATTGTAAAATGGTACTTGGACGCATTTGATTTCACAAAACTTTGAAAGCAGCGTCAATTCAAAACTTTTTCATGGAAAAAGCCTGTGAGTAGCCTGAGTGATTATCATCATTGCATGTACTTGAATGAGTTTTGATTTGAGATCTCTTTGAAACCGCTGTGTGTAGTTGACTTTGAAAATGAGGTTAATGCACATATATAAACCCTATTCCGGCCATATCCATATATTTTTAGCCACTATAAATTTCGAATGAGCCCCTCATAGCCAAATAGTCCATGTCTATAGCCATGAGTGTTTTTGAGTCAACCCCTACAACCCATTAAAAGCGTGGGGTAGGAGTTCGTTATTCTTTGACTTGCGATAGTCCTTATACCTGTGTCCAGGTCTACCATAATTGAAGCAGTCGCCGCTGAACTTCTGAGAAGAAGGAGCTTTCTTCTTTGCGTTGCCAGGATGCGGCCTCTTCTTCGATTTGTCTCCTCGTTCAAGTAGGTTCACCCGAGGTTCAACCGAACTTTTCAAATTCTAGTACTGAACTCGAACTTCGGACTCAATTCGTACCTTCCGGATAACATCTTCAAGTGATATCGCCTTTCGTTTGTGCTTGAGGTACGTCTTGAAGTCTTTCTAGTTTGGTGGAAGCTTATCAATCATGGCAGCAGCCGTGAAAGCATCAGGAAGTACCATACCCTCGGTGTGGACGTCATTCACCATCATTTGGAACTTTTGAACTTGTTCCATAACCGGGCGAGAATCAACCATCTTATAGTCCATGAAATTCGTGACTATAAATTTCTTAGTTCCAGCCTCGTCGGAACTGTATTTCTTCTCAAGTTCCTCCCAGATCTTTTTGGAGGTCTTTACGTCAGAGTACACGTCACTCAGGATATCTTCCAGGATACTTAAGAGAAAGCCTTTACACAGATAGTCACCGTTATGCCAATTATCGTAGGCAGCACGAACCGTGAAACTAGTCTCGGACTCATCCGGAGTGGGTGGTTCGTCTTCCTTCATGAAGTTAGCGAAGCCAATCATCGTGAGGTAGAACAACATCTTTTGTTGCCACCTCTTGAAGCCTCCACTAGTGAATTTTGGAGGCTTCTCCACGACGGGCATGACCCGTGAGGAGTGCACTAGAGCGATCATAGTTGGAACAAAGGTTCCCATCATACCCGTTAAATGGGTAACAGAAGAGTACGTCGGTGGAGCCATTGCGAACATGCTTGGAACCGAGGTTCCCGTCATCACAGTCGAAGATGACACATTTTGGACTGAAGTCCCCATCCCATAAGGGAATGATCCAGCGGCCGAAGTAGTGGCTGAAAACATACTTGGAACCGTATTTCCCATCATCCCAGAAGGATGGATCACAGCTGAAGATGACACAGTCTGGACCGAAGTCCCCATCCCATAAGGGAACGATTCAGCAGCCGAAGCTATGCCCGAGTTCGGGTTGGTTGCCGAGAAGCGCCTTGACAGTGTCTCCAGGAGAGTGTCGATGTTTCATTGGTTGAGGAGGAAGTCAGAATGACTCATGTTCGTGTTTGGCGTAGAAGCACTAATCGTCGAGGTGTTCGTGACTGCAGGGGCAGTGGTCATCGTCGAAATGGTGGAGGTAACGGCAAGAGCGGTCGAACTGATCGGAGTGCTGGAGGTTGACATTTTTCCAGTTAGGGATATTAAAACAGTAGATTAAAAATTACAAAAATTTCGTCTTGCGATTGTTAGAAATTACAACTTAGAGCACAAATAGGGAATGTAACAATATATCTCAATACTGGAAAATGAAAGAACAGAAAGTTATTAATCAAGCCGAGTCGAGAATAATCTTTGTCCGCAAGATGAAATAGCCCCGGTAGTGCCCTTCGGTTTTGGCTATTCGTCCCCAAAGATGAAACGACTTCGTCTCTGGTATTACAGCACCGTAAATACCAGAGTTCAGACGAACTGGATGAATATGGTCTGAGCTAAGTAAAGAAATAAAACAGAAATAATATGCAGTGTTGTGTGTGTTCTTCGTTTTTCCAGGTGTGTTTCAAGTGCGAAATGAACTGGAGCCTCTCACCCTTATATAGGGGTTCCAGCTGGAGGTAACGGCAGGCAGATTAATGAGGTCATTAAGATGTTCATAACAGAAAGCATCTGGCACCATGAACCTGGATAGGTAAAGCGTGCAAATGCAAAAGGCAGCCAGGAGAATGGTCAAAGTAATGTCTCCATGCATCATTAAGACGCATGACGTTTGGCCTGAACGGTCAGGAGTTTCAGGCGTTTAAAAACTTACGTAGAAGGATTAGGGATCCATAACGCACGTGGCTAAAAAGTTAGTCAGGGTTGAACCATGAACCATTACCCCATACGGACCACCTCAATCGGACCAATTGCCCAAGACCCAAGCCCAGAGCCCAGAGCCCAGGACCCAGGACCAAGGTCCAAGGTCCGGTACCAGGCTCGGGCTCGGATCCGCTTGGCTCCGCCATCGGCTTCGCCGAAGGCAGACGGGCGAATCCAAGTCCAAGAGCCCGCGTGAGCTTTGTTCACACAAAGTCTACAACACCCACTGGCCCACTTGATATCCACTAATAAAATGTAATCATTTTTAAACTCCCTTCCACATTGATTAATATTCAATGTGGGGTAACCAATAAAGCATTAAAGCAACCATTCAACTTCAAAGCATTATTTCTCACTCACTAATAATTGGATTTGAGAAATTCAAAATGCTACGATTATCTACACGACACGTAGATTGAGCTTATACAATTTGTTAACACGAATTTTCGCTATACCATTAAATTGATTAAATACAATTTACAACAAAACTATAAGAGGAAATATACAAAATTGCCCACTTGTGTAAGACCAAACTCTTTTTTACCCACTACATAGAAAAAGATGTTTTATACCCACTTTTGAATTTGAAAATTCTAAAATATCCTTCCCTTCCATCAGTCGACCCAAATAATTGTCCGTAAAAAATGTAACATAGTAATCTTATCTTGATCTTAGTCTTATCTTTTCACTTCTTCTTTGGCGATATCAAAAAAGAAAAAAAACCGGCGACTTCAAAATAAAACAAACAAAATGTCCGAGTTTGAGAAAACCCTATCTGCGAAAGGGAAGAGGAAGATAAGTAGGGAGGCTAGCAACACGAAAAGGACAAAAAGAACGATGCTGATCCGTCGGAACGAACACGCCATTCCAGCCCCAAGGTACGACCAATTAGCCACCTGAATATTGTTGCTTTTTTTTGGCTGGTTGAAGGTCAGATTCTTAACGGTAAATTAGGGTCGAGCTGTTCAATAATTTGGGGTGGGTAGTTGAGTTTAGGTCGACCGAAATATATTTGGTACAAGAAGTCATAGTTATTTGAGGCGATCATGTTTATTTGGGTCGACCCGAGCACGTGTATGTATGTCTTGGGTGAGTCGTTTAAATATCTGGGTCGAGTCGACTCATGTTTTGCTCGATCTGTTTTATTAGGGTTGAAAGATATAAAATTCTTGTATTTCATGAAATTTTCTTTGGGCCGATAGGTGATAATTGTTTGGGTCGATTGGTTAATAATGTTTGGGTCGAGAAGGGTTGGTTACAAAAAATTAAATGTTTTGGGCAGATGTCAATGATGACGATGATAGCCGAGAGATTACGGTAGATTGATCGATTAGAGGCATTTCAAGAGTCCTGTTTCGGACATTTTCTGAGGTTTCCGGGGGAGAGTAGTATCTGTGGACCAGTATTGGTTGGTTTATTGCGCAGAGAGGTGTTGATGAAAAATCCACAGGAGAGGAACAAATATGAGATATGGTTCCGTGCAAACCATACAAATATCCGTTTTTTCGAACGAAATTTTATATGGTTTCAGGGCTTCGGTTCGAGACATTCCATTTCGATCCACAGGATTTAGATTTACAAATTCCCCCTGAAAGTTTATACAAATGGATGTTTGAAGGTGTGATTGTCCATGCAAGAGAATTGCAAAACAAGTTTGAGGACGGAGTTCTCGATGCCACACCTGACGACTTAGTGAAAGTGGCAAAAATATTAGTACTGATACTGTTGCTCTATGGGGTTGATTACAGGGCACCCATGGATTTTTGGATTTGGGTGTTAGTTGAGGATTCAGAATTGTGGGACAAGTTTCCGTGGGGAAAGTTCATCTTTCAGCGCTTGTGCCACTATTTGGAGTCCAAGGAGACGCATGTCTTTGGACAGTATAAAATCTATGCATTCCCGATGGCACTTCAGGTAATAAGTGTGAGATTTTCCTAATTATTCTTTTTGTTGTTATTTTCATAGTTGTGTTTTTTTATCTCATTGTTGTTTTGTATTCATATTTGTTGACTATTATTTAAAATGTTAGTGGTGGGCATATGAGAGCATTCCCGCCTTAGGGAGTCGTCTTGGGAAGCCATCAGGGACTGCGATGATAATTCCCAGAGGCGTTTGGTGGCATTTTTCAAAGACTACTCATGTCAACTTGGATTTTCTGAGCAGAGCTGATGTAAGTTCTTTCCGATATTGTTATTCTTAATAGCAATATGCATAGGTCCCATTAAAATCTAAAATTTAAAATATTAAATGAATTGATATCGTCATCTAGTGTGTGCAGATCAAGTCATCTGAGGAGGAAAGGAGACAACCATACATGGTTTATATCGACATGGACATATTGGATGAAATCCAATATTCCCATGGTGGTTTTGAGGAAAAGGCTAAAGAAGAGAAGTTAAAAGCAGCTGTTAGATTGGACCAACGCGTATTGAAGCGTCGCGATCTTATTGAGGAGCCTGATTGGAATCCTCCTTCTCCATCGACCGATAGTCCCCGTGCAACTCCATCGATGAGCATCCCGCTACCGTCGACGAGCTCCCCTCCACCAGCAATGCGGTCGAGCAACCCCTCTCCACCGAGGATGAGCCCACCTCTATCGGTAGTTAGATTTTATTGGATTTCAAATGTTACCTCTATTTATGTTTTCAACACGAAATCATATTTGATCTTGATCTAATTTCTATCCTTTTCTATCCTCATCTCTGAAGACCGTGGTGACCGAGGCAATGGCTGTGTACAATAACACTGACCAAGTACAATAACTATGACCATGACCACTATAGTGAGATTGACCACAACAGTGACATTGACATGTACAACAACACTGAACATGTACATTAACATGACCACAACAGTTAGATTGACCACAACAGTGGCATTGACATGTAAAGCACAAGATAGTCTATTCTCGCTATAAATACGTATTGCAACACATTAGAAGAGTCATCAATTCATCCAATTCCCAATAATATGAGTTTGGGTCTTCAAACCATACTCTACAATGAAAATAAGACCAAGTGGACTCTTCCAATGGACACTTTGCTTATTGAATGTCTCGTGAACCAGTACAACACTAATAGCTGGTTCATTGATGACAAAAACAACACTTATGCCATATTGGTTGCGAGATCTGTGGTCATTTCACAATTATCGGTTAAGCTAACTTACAATGAACTAATTGACTTGAACTATTAACTAGGATTCAAAAAGCATAATCAACTAAGAACAATGAATTAGATTAAACTATAGGTAATTATAAGCATGAACGTAACAAGCTAACGAAAACTAGAAGCATAAGCAAGATCTAATTTCATAAATGAATAACAACATGAACGAAATTTAACAACCTAAACAAAACATGAACTAAATTACTAAGCATGAGAGTAATGAATTTGAAGGTAACAACGATCGAAATTTATACTATCCAAATATCCAAGTCTCAACATCAACACTCAAAATCCGAATAATGACGATTTTCTAAGAGCATGAACGAAGTAAAATAGCTTATACAAAATTAAGTACCCAACAAACAAGCATGAATTAAAAAACTAAATTTAAGATGAAAGATTATAAACTAAATTATCCAAAAGTATTCAAGGTCTCAAGCATAAAGTAACTCAAGATACGGAAATAAGAACAATACTTCAAAAGCATAAATTAACGGAAGCTAAACTAGAGAACGATTAAAAGTTTAAGAGAACTTATTGGAACTAAGAAGTGCAGTAAATTCTCCAGCTATTCCGGAGAGAAACAATGGATCTTGGCCGAAGAACGAGTCGCGTGCTAATGAACGGATCTTGGAACTTGCGATCCTTGTATCTTCGATCTTGATCCTCTAGCTACGTATCGGATGATGGAAACCAGCCTCCTCTACGTCTAAGAACCCTAGGAATATGTGTTGTGTGTTCCAGACGGGTTACATGAAGTATTTATAGTTTTTCCAAGTCCTGGAGCACAAGTTAGGGTTAAAAATTGATTTCGGGCCCGATAACGGTGAGCTTAGTGGTAAGAGCTACCGCTAAAGCTACCGTTAACTCCTCACTATGTGTGCTCTGTCCATCCTTAGCGGTCTTGGTAGCGGTCGGGGGACCGTTAAGTGTGCCGCTAAAACTCTCTGTCCTCTCTTAACGGTGGGGATAGCGGTTGGGTTACCGCTAAGTCTGCCGTTAACTTGGTCTGGGAACTCTCTGTCGTCCTCTAGCAGGGAAGGTAGCGGTGTTGGAACCGCTAGGTCTTAGCGGTAAATGCTACCGCTAACCTGACCGCTAACTCGGGAAACTTGCTACTTTCTTCACCGAATAGCTCGATCTCGCCTCTATATCGTCGAGCTTCATCTATTTAGTGCTGAGCTCCTCCGGTTACTTAGCTATATGGGGGAAAATAGAGAATAATCACCCAATTGCAGCAATAACGATCAAAAAGTGGTAAAATAAGCTGGAGATATGAAAATACGAAAATAAGCCTAATCTATCCAACTTATACCAAAATTAACAATAAAAACTAATTAAAATACTAATAAAAATAAGGACAAATTCATGTTAATCAACTACCCCACACTTAATTGGTTTATTCGTCCTCGAACAAATGATAGTTTCAAAGAATAACAAGTATGAAAATAAGTCCAAGCAAAGAGTCGTGTCGTGCTAGATAGATAATCTTGAAAATATAGATAAGTGTAACGCAACCTCAAACGCTAGACCATTATTACATAGTCACTCCAAAAAGAAATCATGCATCCTCGCAAAGGGTAATATATACGTGTACGCTCAAAAGCACTTGAGAATTTATTTTTGGGGACGTATTTACACTCAATTCATCCAAACACATGCACAATAAATAAGAACCAAAAATAAAAAAATTCTCCATCGCGTTTAAGTGTGTAACTAACAAAGAATTGTAAAAGGTCTTTATGGGTTGTAATGTAGGCTCTTTGGACGGGTATGGAATATAAGTTGTGTGGCTAACTAACAATCTAACGTGATCAATAACTCACTCAACTAAAACACTCATAGCGTAGCCTTTAAACTTAGGCTATTTCTCAACTCGAAACCCAAAACCGACTGCTGAACACAACACTTAAATGATTTAGAAGCTTGTGATATGCTTCCCTTTCAAATTCAACTCGTGCCTCTTAAACATTAGGCATCATAAGAAAATAAACAATACTAAGCATAAGCCTTTATAAGTATAGGCAACGACTCAAAAAGATTCACCATCCTCCTTATTATTTTTTTATATTGGATGGTGATCCTTTACACTTATTACAACTTATTTCATAAATCCCTGATACAATAAAAATAACTAACTCTTACCCCAAACTATTAATGATGTAGGAGTTAACTCATAAACACATGGCTATTGGAAATGGATTATTTGGATATGAGGGGCTCATTCACAATTTCTAGTGGTTAATATATATGGATATGGCCGGAATAAGGGTTTTATCTGTGCCTAATCATCATGTTCAAAGCTAACTACACACTGCGATTTTAAAGAGACTTCAGAACAGAACTCACTCAAGAACATGCAATGATGAAAAATACTAGGCTACTCACTGGCTTTTGCATGAAAAGGTTTTGAATTGACGCTGCTTTTTAGGTTTTGCGAAATCATTTGCGTCCAAGTACCATTTTACATATATAAATAAAAAACTTTGAAAAATTATGCATTTATACATGCTCAAAGATAAAAACCTAAAGTCATTCATAGTCAACTTTGACAGGCAAGCCAGACAAACACAAATAAGCACAGGAATAGTAATTAAATACAAGATGCTACTAATTATTACAGGCCATACGAATTCAATGTGCACTAATAAACGAATTACAATTCATACTCGACCCTCCCCCTCCCTAAAAATCCGGCAATCTCCAAATTGCCATAAGCACAAATAAAATTAAAAGAGGAAATGAAAAAGAAAAAATGTCCCTGAATACTGAAAAAGTCGAGTCACTTATGTCGAAGTCGTGCAATTCGGCCATCGTCTCGATGGACCTGGCTAGAAAACAAACAAACAAAGAAACCAAACAAACAAACTAATTTTTTTTAGGATTTTCAATTTTTCATTTTTTTAAAAATTAAAAAGAAAACAGAAAGCATGAAAGATACAAACGTCGATATCCACCAGATCTGCTCAATTGCCCGATGGCAAATGATCAAACGGTCCCTGGTAGGGAACGACACCATGGAGTTGGGAGGTGGGACATGCGGCCATCTGCCTATAAATTGGGCAAAGTTGGCTATCAAGGTCATCAACAGCTCCTGGTTTCCTTCGCTCATCTCTCTCACCTTACGAGCCTCCTCACGCGCCATTCTTGCCTCCATATGCGCCAGACGCGCCTCCTCATGCATGAAACGAGCCTCTTTAAAGGCAAATTACGCATCCGTCCTTGCTGATTGGGCATCATATTCTACGCCAGAAATCCGGTCGTAGACAGTTGTCTTGAATTCCGTGTAATCGGCCAAAAAGGCATCGAAATCGGGCTACTGATAACATGATGACTCGCCCATCGTTCTATAATCGGGCTCCGAATGAGCCCCAGTGTCTGCCCTATCGACCTCCTCGGTCACTTCTCGACTTTCTTTCCCATCGTCGTCTTCTTCCTCGTCGTTCTCGCCATATGTCCACGGCGTTACTGGTATCATTTCCCCTCTCGATTTCCCTGGAACGCGAACCATTCTGTACGAGAGTGCTAGCAGCTGATAGATATGCATAATGTCGTTGCTCTTCGGCGAGTATCCACAGGCCTCGGCCAAGCTTGTAATGAAAATGCCATGAGACATCGGCACCGGCCACTCTGCGCTCATCTTCTTTACGTTCTTCAACGTTCGTATAATAAGGGGACACTACTACAGAAAGTAGATACAAAGGCGCCTCATACACGGCGGTTCTGGAAAACCACCGTTAATTTTTTTTTACGGCGGTTTTCCAGTAAACCGATGTTAAATCCGTCATTTAACGGCGATTTTCTTAAAAACACCGCAGAATCCTACATTTTACGGCAGTTGACTTAAAACCGCCGTTAAAATTGAACTAACTAATAGCAGTTTAATAAGGAACCGTCGTGAATTAGTTCATACGTTAATTAGTTCGCTAGATTTAACGTCGATTCTATTAGAACCACCGTGAATAAGATGGCATTTTACGTCGTTCTATTAGAACCACCGTGAAATGTATAAGTAAATAAAAGCTCAAGAAACGAGTCCAACTAAATAAGGGTCCAAGTAATATGGATCTAACGGTTCACGTGTAGACTAATTCCAAACTAACGGAACAGAACATAGACAACTTAGCAACCCATGTATAACCAAAAGTAACCAATAAGAACAAACCCAATCTAAAAAATAGCCCCATTTTCTCTGCGTAAATATGATAAAAAAGCCCTCACCCACAATTTTTCAACAAATTTCAATCACCAAATAAGCTCGTCGTATCCGGCGAAATTCTGTCGTATTCTCTCAAATCAAATCTCGGAAACTGCTTCAAAGCGGCCAAAATTAGGCGCGAGGTGGTGTAGAAGCTGACGGGAAGGTCCGTGGAGGGATTGACTCTGGAAGGGTCTGGTTACGACGGGATGACCAAAGCTCCGGTGGTGAGGTTCCTGTCAGCCAAGAGGGCCACGGAGTTGAAGTTTCTCTTGGAGGACCCTCTTAATTTTGATACGTTGTTTGTTGTTTTCAACAAGTAAGCTTCTTCATCTGATTTTCTTATATCTTTTGTTGGTCCTTTATGATTTATTGGATTATTTTGGATTGCTTTTGATGTAATAGATTGATTGAGTGTTTGTTGATTGGTGTTTGATTGAGTGTTCTGTTTGATTGGCGATTGAGTCGTCGCGGCTAGCGCGATACAATAAGAAGCCGACAATCACGTCACGTGAGATCCAGACCTTTGCGAGGCTCGCATTGCCGGTCGAGCTGGATAAATAAGCCGTCTCCGAGGGTACTGTGAGAAAAGAGCAAGACGGATTTATTGTCGCAGTTAAGGGAGCTGAAGGTGGAGCTGTCGTCGTTGTGTGAGAAAAGAGCAAGACGGATCTATTGTCGCAGTTAGGCTGTCGATTGCGCATGTGCTCACCGTCATTTTGCAGAAGCAGAAGGCCCTAAGAAGTACTCGCCGCTCGATCTCCGCCCTAAGAAGACCCGCGCCATCCGCCGCCGCCTCACCAAGCACCAGGTATTAGTTGTTTTTATTTTACGATTCTTTTCTGAACTATAAAATGTGACATATGTTTTTTTTAAAAATTTATTTGTTATTTCGTTTAGTTTTGACTGACCTGCTGCGACATTTGTATATATATGTATGTACTTAAATGTAATTAAGTAGGATGAGGATTGTTCTTGTTTTCAGCTTATAGTCTAGTATCATCTGTGCCTTATTTCTTTTAAAATAAAAAATACAAATTGGAGGTTGCAGAGTAAGCCTATATTTACTTGGGTTCTTTAATGTCTGAGATTTGGAGGTTGTACAATTTTTGTACGTATCGAATAGAATAGTACATATTTAATGGTATATAGGAGCATAAGTATGTGTCACTTATTCAAGGTGAATATAATATTTTAATCATTTTCTCCCGCGACATTATTTTATCTTCTGTTTACTCTTTCAACAACTCATTATTTTTTTACCAATATAATGTTATCCAAACTTTACTTGTAAGGCTCATGATTTGTACCTTGAGTGATGTATAATAAGTTTACAGCTTTATTTAATTTAACTTTACTTTTGTTTGTATACTTTGTGTGCATCTATTTTATTACTAAAAATAAAATTGGCTTGAGCTAATGTTTTCATAGTTTTAGTGGTGTTGAAAGTATATCAACGGATTCATATTTTGGTATTATCGAAAATCGATTCAATTGAAAGATTCAATATGTTTCAAGTTTTGAAAAATAAAGGAAAATGAAAATAATGCAATTAAACTAGCTAAACTAAACTAGGAAATGAAATTACAAGTTGGTCGGATGCCTCGGTCGTATGCCTTCAATGAAAATGCAAGCAAATAATGAAAATAAGCAAGAAAATGCAATGTTTCACCAAATACAAGCATTCAAGCGCAAGGTACAACAATGTATAAAAACTCAAATAATGAAAATAAGCAAAAACTGAAAGCATGAATGGATAAAGCAATGAAAATAGACGAGAATGTTTAAAACTTTATGAAAAATAACAAGCAAAAAAGCATAGATCTAGGATTAAACTTGAAACAAAGCATGAAAATCAAATTGCAAATAAAGCATGTGAAAAACTCAAAATCAAGACGATCCAAGACCCGATCTATGACCTAGATGTGTCACTCATCTAGATTCCATAGCGAATCCCCAAGATCTAATATGAATTCAAGGTGTTAAGACAAAAAGTATGAAATGAAGAAAAATGCATGAAACATATGAAATTACATGAAATTAAACGATCTAGACCTCAATCTATGATCTAGTTGTGTCACTCAACTAGATTCCATGGATGATTCACAAGATCAAACACAAATCCTAATACCTAAGGCAAAAAGTATAAGATAAAGAACAAGCATGGAAATGAAGAACAAAGCATGAAATTTAAAGCATAAAACATGAAATTGAAAAGAAACTTACTTTAATTAAGAAATGAAACAAAGATTGAATGTAATTGCAATCAAAAGTAACAATCCAAGAGAGTGCTTGGATTCTTCTTAGGCTTACAAAACCAAGGAGGTGCTTCAAATTAAATCTAAATTTAGGAAAAGAAATTACATCAAAACTTGAAATTAAACTAAAACCTAAGAATAGAAAATCATCCAAGAGCTTTGAGAGTAATTTGATCCCAAACCCTATTGGGTTGGGAGGGGAGTGGTTATCTTCATTGGTGCAAGATGTGGGCTTTATATAGTTGTTTGTAGGGGCAAAAATGTCAAAAATACCAAAATTCCCGCAGCCCTCAGCGTCGCAGTCAATCGACTGCTGGGGTGTCGATCGACTAGGGGCAGTCGATCGGTTGCCTTGCCAAAACGGGCAAAGCTACTGTCCGGCAGTCGATTTCGGGGCTCTTTCAGTCGATCCGTGACCAATCGATCTACCACCAGTCGATCGGGCAGCCGATTTGGAGCTTTTCAGTCGATCTGGGATACTTTCGGCTCGAACTTCTCGTTTTTCGGTCCCAAAAGTCTGCCGAATGAATATAATCCTTTTAACCACCTACAAAACAAGAGTTCCAACTTAAAACCCAAAAATAGCTCAAACATCTTCACACTTTGTACACTTTAAGCCTAAAAGCAAATAAATAAGAAAATGACCTAAGAACTAGAATAAACGACTCAAAACGACTCAAAACAACGCTAGACTCTATCTAAAGATACTATGAAAATAATAATAATTACATGCAAAACAGCTAGCAACTGTGCCAAATCTTTAATTTTAGATTTACTAACTTTCTTTAAATTATATTCGGACAATGTCCTTCATTACATCTTGGGCCCTAAGTAATACTTGTAGCTTATCTAGGTAGCTTGTTTTCACACACTTCATGGCCATTTAGGTTGCTTCTACAACAGGTCTACTTTGTCTATGGTATCTCATTTACTTGTTTATTCTTTATCTTGGTTGTATGTTTTTATAATTATTCCTTAAATGGGTCAAAAGTATCTCTAAGTCTACTAGGTAACTTTTTTCTTTATTGTTCCAGTACTGAGGGGTTTTTATTCTATGGCTGTTTGTCTTTTTTAGGGTTTTGTTTATTTAGGGTTTTAATTGTGTTTGTCTTTGGTCCTACTAATTATGTTGGATGGATTTCTTGTGGCTAAGTTGTTTTTATGGGTTCAAATCCATTACAAATGTTAATTTTTTTTCTTTTATTTATAATAATATAATACTGTTTAAACTGGCACTGTTCATTCACTGATTTAATCTTGTTCTGTATTGATGAGTATTTTTTTTTGCTCTCCAGCTTTTACTATCTAGTGGCTTCTTCCTCGAGGAGTAAAAATGAGTGGCCGATTTTCCCGCACGATCTATGTTGGGAGTCTTCCTGGTGATATTCAAGAATCGGAAATTGAAGACTTATTTTACAAGGTATGACTTATTTGACTACTATTTCTCACTTCAGACCTATTAGTCTTTGTAATATCGTATATAAAATAATTTTAAAAATCCTAACAGATTAAAAGTTGTTCTGCATAAATGTGTTAGTTTGAACCAATTGATATAAAAGGTAAGTTTATATATATATATATATATACACACACACATACATACATACTAATTTAACACCCGTGTATTACACGGGATTTATGAAAAGAAATATTAAAAATATTTGTGAAAATTACAACGTTTTAAATTAAAATAAAAATTTGAAAGGATGTGTTTTCAACCCGTGTTCTGGTCGATTTATTAATTATTATAATTATTAATTAATATTATATTTTAATATTTATATTAAATTCGATAATAATTATATTTACATACTTATAAAACTTCAAAAGATGTCACATTTTCAACCCGTCTCTAATCTATATTAATTAATTGATATTAACTCGTTTTTATATTTTTAAATTTAGATTAGTTTTGTTAATAATTATACATACTTTGAAAAATTCAAAAGGTGTCATACTCTCAAGCCTTCTCGCATTGTGCCATTGTCTAATAAATATTAATTAATTAATTATTATATAATATTTTTTTTATATTTTGATTGAAATCATTACTAATATTTATTCACACTCCAATTATTGTAAATATATCATAATTTACCTATATAGAATATTTAAAATTTCAAAAATAAATTATTTCAACTTTTATTATGAATACAATTTATTTAATTATTTTCACAAATAAGTTTTTTTTTTGTAATTAAATTTATTTCATATGTAATTTATCTTTTAATTAAAAGATTTTTTCTACTAATTATATATGACTTATTTATATTTTTATATAGGAATATAAAACATAATTATTGATTTAGACAAAATATAATAAAAAAAAACTATTAAGTTAAGCTAAATATAATAAAAAGGAAATATTAAATTAGGCAACACACAATAAAAGGAAAATATTAAATTAGGTATATATTAGGCTCGTATGACACATACGAAGCACCAGATTTTTTTATCATCCAAGCGAAGCATACGAAGCACACACATAAATTAGTAGGATTTTACATTAATATATATTTGTTTAACACCCGTATATTACACGAGACTTAACAAAAGATAAATATAAAAAATAGTTTTGATAATTACAGAATTTTAAATCTAAAATAAAAAATTAAAATAATGTATTCTCAAACCGTGCCTTGTGCATGTCTAATTTATTTATTAATTATTATAAATATTAAAAAATTTGTATTTGATGTTAATTAAATTCATTAATAATCTTAGTTACATATAAATTCAAAAGGCGTCACATTCTAAACCCGTGTCTAATATTTATTTTATTTATTATTATTATTAATCATTTTATATATTAATATTTAGAATATACTCGTTAATAATTATTAGTTACATACTTTGAGATATTCAAAAGATGTCATACTCTCAACCCGTGTCACATTGTGCCGGTATCTAATCAATGTTTAGTAATTATTATATAATTTAATATTTTTATGTTTAGATTAAAT
The DNA here is from genome assembly GCA_014905375.1 of Phtheirospermum japonicum. Taxonomy (NCBI): domain Eukaryota; kingdom Viridiplantae; phylum Streptophyta; class Magnoliopsida; order Lamiales; family Orobanchaceae; genus Phtheirospermum; species Phtheirospermum japonicum. The sequence continues at coordinate 768,655 of BMAC01000221.1, read as the reverse complement.
ACATTACTAATATTTAGTTACATACTTAGATTATTGTAAATAACTCATATTTTACCTATATAGAATGTTTGAAAATCTAAAAATAAAATTATTTTTAATTCTATTATCAATAAAATTTATTTAATTATTTTGATAATAATTTTTTTAATTAGAATTTTTTCATATGTATTTTATATTTTAATTAAAATAACTAATTTAGATCTTATCTACTAATTATATATGACTTATTTATATTTTAAAATAGGAGAATCAAATGAAAGTATTGAATAAGGAAAAATATGATAAAAGAATTAAATTAGGTAAGATACAATAAAAAGAAAAATATCTAATTATATATGACTTATTTATATTTTTATATTAAGAGAATGGAAGTATTGAATAAGGAAAAATATAATAAAAGAACTAAATTAGGTAAAATACAATAAAAAGAAAAACATTAAATTAGGTAAATATTAGGCTCGGATGACACATAAGCAAACGAAGCACCAGAATTTTTTATTTGCCAAACGAAGCATACGAATCAAACACATAGGTTAGGAGGATTTTACATTAATATATAGGGGTATATATATATATGGTTGTTTATTGTTACCTAATTTCATATATACTTGCCTGAATCAAAGAAAATATCGTGAATTATTAAACATATAACTGAAATTGAATTAGAATGTAATGTGAATATCTATAATTTTAGAAATTTCTAGATGAAGAATATGTATATTAATTTTGTATTTATGCCAAGAATCAGGTATTGCAATGATTTTTCGTGCTAATTTTTAATGGATGATAGTAGAATCCAATTATACATGCTTTGTTGACTATTTAATAGTTATTAATTAGAAAATTTCCTGAGTTCTCTTTTCTAGGTATAATATTTGTATAAGAATACTATGAAGAGAATTGGCTCAAGCTGCATGAGATGAGGATATTCCTATATCGAAGGAATTGAAGAATTACTTATTGATCTAAAGAAAAATGGATATAAATGCACACTTACACTTATTATCCAATTTGGTATGATTAATTAAGCTGCATTTATTAGTGGAAGTTCTCGGAAGCATTGTGCTCTAGCTATTTTTTTTTTTTTTAATTTTGCAGGTATGAAATCATTAAAGAAAAGCTAAAAATCTCAAACTACTTCTCCTGGAAATTCTGTTCATGCTTAATGTGTACTTTTTTTCTTCTAACCTTTTAAAGTCTTGCTAGTCTCATCGATTTAATAGAATTCAATTTAACTTGTGTTTCTGGGTACATTCTGCTATTAAAATCAAAGTATTAATGTAGAAAATCTTGTTTTGCACTCTTAGTCACTGTTTTATATAATCTGCATTTTATATAATCTGCAGGAAAAAGGAAGCGTGATCCTTAAATTTATATGGATATTTTGAAGCACTTGAATATCGGGCCAGCATGTTGTATCTTTGTTGATGACAGGTACTGCCATAATTCTCTTTTGTTGAATAGCATGAGCAATGACATGACCACTGATTTGAGATAATTACACTTTTAGTCCCAGTATTAAAAATTGAGATTAAAAACAAAACAAAAAAAAAAGTCTTGTACGAATCAAATTTCATTTTTAGTCCCAAAAATGCAAAAAAAACAAAACAAAAAAAACAATCTATAGCCAAAAGTCTCATGCTGGGACCAAAAGTGGAAAAAAAACTTCTAATGGGACCAAAAGTGCAATTTTCTGATTATTGGTGGTTTATCACTAACATGCATCTTAATTGTTCTACTGTCCCAGGATGAGAAATGTTCAGGCCGCAATTGATGCGGCTTTAATGGTATTCAATTCAAGAATGCAGACTTATTACGCAAGGATCTCTCCCATCTAGGTGTTGTCATCGAGACAAACCCGGAGCCTAGGCTTCACTGATTTGTTTACATTATCTTCTGACCAATAACTATATGCATTCATTGAAATCTTGAAAGCCTTGGCAATAAGTAACATTTCTTATAGACCAATTTCTCATGTTTGCAGTGTACTCATACTTGAGACTAAGCTTAAAATTAATTTGCAAGAGTGATTTCTTATGTAGTTTCATTTGGTTTAATGCTTTTGCCAATGGATGTTCATGTTGTGAATTTATAGTTTCTCAATGTAATTTGCTTATTTAAACATCCAAACTGGTTTTGGTGCACCTTCTTTCATTTCTTTTTTAATTTTTTTACTACTTTCTAGAAAGTACTTTCTGGGACCAAAAGTGCTAAAAAATACTTCTAATGGGACCAAAAGTGCAATTTTCTGATTGTTGGTGGTTTATCACTAACATGCATTTTAATTGTTCTACTGTCCTAGGATGAGAAATATTCAGGCCGCAATTGATGCAGCTTTAATGGTATTCAATTCAAGAATGCAGACTTATTACGCAAGGATCTCTCCAATCTAGGTGTTGTCATCGAGACAAACCCGGAGCCTAGACTTCACTGATCTGTTTACATTATTTTCTGACCAATAACTATATGCATTCATTGAAATTTCGAAAGCCTTGGCAATAAGTAACATTTCTTATAGACCAATTTCTAATCTTTGTAGTGTACTCATACTTGAGACTAAGCTTAAAGTTAATTTGCAAGAGTGATTTCTTATGTAGTTTCATTTGGTTGGATGCTTTTGCAGATGGATGTTCATGTTGTGAATTTGTAGTTTTTTAGTGAAATTTTCTTATTTAAACATCCAAATTGGTTTTGGTGCACCTGCTTTCATTTCTTTTCTTTTTTAATTTTTTTACTAATTTCTAGAAGGTACTTTCAAATATCCGTTCTGGAAAATGGACTTTCTAGAAAGTAGTTTTCAAGAAACGCCGTAAAGTATCCATTCTTAAAACATACTTTCTAGAAGGTATTTCTCAAGATTCGCCGTAGAATCCACCGCCGTTATTTTTTACGGAAGTTCAAGAAAAACCGTCGTAAAAAGCCTCTCTTTCTACGGCTATTTTTGAACAACCGCCGTAAAAACTTACGGCGGTGGATTTAAGGGCGGTTCCAAAATCGCAGTAAAAACCGGCAAAAAGCCGCCATGAATTGCCCTTTCTACAATAGTGGGATAAACCTAGACCGGTTTTCCCTTCACCATACACCAAAGTGAATACATCTCGTCCTTGTTTACCAACATCGTCTCCTCCTTGCCGAGCACGCAACGTGACAGAAAATGGTAAGCAGCATAGAGGGCATTGTCTTGAACCATCGTGAGTGGGTATTGCATGTTCTCTCCTCGACACCCGGGAGCTTAATCTCCTTCCAAAATTGACGTTCATTGTACGAGTGGTGTCGCTCATAAAACTTCATCCTTCCCCGAATTCTAAATGTCGCCTCGATTGTATTGGCGTCAAATGTGTATTCCTTTCCTCCGAATCGACACATCAGAGTGTGGTCTGCCAATCTCTCGAATGACGTATGAAACTCGAGCATTATTTCCTCGTAGGCAGGGACTCGGATCCAGGCCCACTCAACGCAGTTGAGGGCTTTCACGTAGCTCACAAAGCGCTCGGCTAAAGGGTCATTCCACACGGCTTGGGTGAACCAGTAATTTATGTCGATTATCATTGGATCGACGATCGTTCGGCCCAACAAGGATTTGTAAAGCTCGACCTCATCGTCGTACACCCTGAAATTTGCGCCCAATCACTTCTCCATATTCTTTCTCTTTTTGTTCGGATTGGATGAAGACATGTTGCTGGAATTGAGTAGTAAAGTGGTGGGAATGTGACCTCGAACGACGTCTCAAAACCTCCCGGAAATCAACCCGGCCGACTGCTTAGCGGTAGACCTGACTGTTAACCCTTATCGCTAAGTGTTAGCGGTAGCACCTAGCGGTAGATCTCACCGCTACTGTGGCCGCTAGGCTTACTGTCGAACACCTGGTGTGCAGAAAATTTCGCCGGTGTTTCTTCGCATAATTCCACACAATGCCAATCCAAATCCTAAATCTGCTCCTGCAATCCCAGCCAGACAGTTTTAATTTAAGATTTAGGTCAAGCCATCCTTACCCCGATTCCACAGAGTGGACGTTGTTGAAGAAGCTTCCGTGGCTATGGCCCAATCCGCCAGAATTTGTCCAAACTTCACCAGAGTGTGGCGGTGATCCTTGATTCCCGGTGGAAAAGATGGATCGTTGGGATTAGCAGTGGTGTTTGGTGATTAGCGGTCGCTGGGTCTATGGAGTTCTGATAGCGGTTGCCAAAATACTTCAACCCCTATGATTTTGTCTTTAAAAACTCAGTAACGGGCCGAGCCCAGTATGCATTAGCGGTAGGCATAGCGATAGCAGTGACCGCAAGATTTACCGCTAGTTGGATCTGCTTGTGGTTAAAGGTAGACTTAGCGGTAATAATTACTGCTAAGCTATCGTCAAGTGTGGAAAATTGCACATCTCACGAGAAAATTAAAAAATGTTTGAGCGTATAAAATAAAGTAGAACATTGAATAATACGAACGCAATATTTTATTAATAGAGACTCGTGAGAATTTAAAAAATGAAAATAAAAATTGCAAATAAAATAAAACCTAGATAGAATAGGATAGCAATCCTATGACTCTACAATAAAGAAAATAGAAATAAAGGAAAATTGCTAACTAAGACCAGCTGTTCTAAAAACATAATAGGGGTTTAAAACTAGTTCGGTCCATAAACTATATCCTCAAGCTCGTCAATCCTTGCGTTATCCTCGGCCAGACATTCCTTCCAATATTATATGTTCCAGAGGTGTGTTGCCTCGCTCAGATCGTGATTGTGCATCTTACGTTCCATCTCACCAATCGATCTTTTAAGATCACGATTCTTGGCCTTCAGTTCTTTGTTTGCTCCTCTAAGCTGGTGATTTGTGTTCCACAAGTCTTGCATACCGTCTCTGGCCTCTCCCATATAATATTTATGCTCGTCACCCGCCTTCTTCAGCTTATCCTGCAAATGGGCGACCTCTACGGCAAGTGTTGTCCGATCCATCAAGGATTCGTCGTACTTAGCCATCACTTTTCCAAATTCCTCTCGAACCTCCTTTAGATGGCCTTGAAGCTCCTACATGATCTCCTTGTGCTCCTCTCGTCTTATCCAGCCGTGTTTTTGGCTGGTAGTAAATTACTGGCTACGCTTCATCTTTCCGAAGGGAAGGATAGAATATTGCTTAAGGGAGAGTGGCGGACGATTGCTCACGGTCTTGAAAGAATTGTGAATTATGAAGTCCTTAAGGGGGGGTTTATATAGGTATTATTGGCTTAAAACAAAAGGGAGTCCTAGATCTTCTCCAAGTCTAAAAAAGGTAGAATTAAATAAATATCCTAGTATAAGAAGACTCTTAAACAGGAATAAGATCAAGATTCAAACTCAGCCAAATATTCGTCCTAAATTTATCAAAATTAAAACTTACCTTATGGGAATAAATCCTTATAAAATCGCCGCTCCAGATTTTCTCAAAATTCCACTGATCTGTTACCGCTAACGATAGCTTAGCGGTAGGTGTGACTGCTGATTTGTACATATTTGTATGTGATTTCCGTGTGTGTTTGCATCGTATGTTGTGTGCTTTTAGGGTGTTTAGGTTTATCTTTTTATCTTCCATTTGATGTTTTTTGTTTTGTTTGGTGTTTAATGTGTTTTACTTTATTTTATATAAAATAATCTAACTTTGCTTAGTTTTAGTGTTTCAACTCGAGACGAAGAAACAAGATGTGCCGAAGCCCTGCAGGCGCCGCAATGTAGCGCCCGCGTCGACGCCGAGAGCCGCTCGCATCGACCGACGCTATGCCGATGCAAAGCTACAGTAGCGTCGATCCTAACTCTGTCGGTCGACGCACATGTAGACACAAACTTGCAGTCGCGTCGATTCATGCTCGCGTCGGTCGACGCACTACCGAGTCGATGCGATAACCCTGGCACACGTCGACGCCGATGCTCAGCCCGCGTCGGTCGACGCTCAGGCAGTTTGAGCAGTTATTTTGGGAAAATCTATAAAAGGCCGGTGGTTTTTTCATTTCAAGAGTGCTGGAATGAGGGGGAAAGGTCATAACAATACAGAGAACCCTCGGCTCTTGCCACCTTTCGATTCATGCAAAATTAGTGTTGAATAGTTCGTAGTTTCGTCATTTCTCTTCCGTTCGTCGTTCAAGTCGTCCCTCATCGATGAAGACTCGTTCGATGGCTACTGCTTTCCTAGATAATAAGCTTCCTTCACGTCTCTTAATAGTTTTTATAGTGTAGTTTGGGTTTTCCTTTGAATGTTAATGTTGAACTTTCGTAGCATAATTTAGTATAATCATTTTACCGTTCTTCTCATTTTTAATTTATGTTTGATTTCTTGCTAGATTAGTTGTTTGTTTTTAATGTCGATCATGTTCATGCTTTTGTTGATGCGATCAAATATGTTAATGCTTTTCGGATAAATTGATCATTCTAGTGTGCCTAGAGTCATTTAGAACCATCAGGATTGACAACCTTGATCGTGGAGATAATCCTGGTGCACTAGAACCCTCGTTTTTCTTAATTGTTTCAAAGCTTTTTATTTTATTGCTCGTAGATGTTAGAAACCTCAAACCATATTTGATCAAGTGTTTAGTTTAGTTTTTATTTCGTCTCTATGTTCGTAAAATCAAACACCGGAAAAGCTTCCGATTAGTCTTCCTTGTGACTCGACTCGAGTCCGACTTACCGCCTATAATTACTCCGTTCTCTTGCGGATGAGCTTTTTATTTTTAAATAAAAAGTAGGTGTAAAAAGTTCGATTCAACCGCTAGGTCACCGTTAAGTGCCTCTATAGTAGTTAGCGGTGGCGTTAACAGGTGGCCACCGTACTTGTCCCGTTAAAACCTCAGTCTCTTACTAGCGGTGGCCTTAGCGGTAAGGGTCACCGCTAGGTCCACCGTCAAACCCCTCTGTTCCTTCTAGCGGTGAGGTTAGCGGTAGCGGTTAACGCTAGCCAACTGTTAAGTCCCCAGATTTGGCGAATTTCTCAGCTTTTCTGCACATCAACAAACGCTTAAACGTACCCAGCAATTGACCTTAATTAAATAAAAATTACTTAGCGTTAAAAAGAATGAAAAAAAATCAAAAAGAAGGAAGAATAATACAAACGCTTGGGTTGCCTCCCAAGAAGCGCATCTTTTAACGTCGCTTGCTCGACGCGAACTCTAGCAATCAATTTTCTGCTGGAGGTGGATCCACAAACTTCACCAACACGATCTTGACTTGCCGTCATCCCATCATGATACAGCTTCACTCTGTGCCCATTGACTTTAAATTTTGCATTTTTTTCTCATCGTACAGAGTGATCGCTCCAAAGTTGTTGATTTCTTTGATCACAAATGGCCCACTCCATCTTGACGTAAGCTTACCTGGAAACAACTTTAATCGAGAGTTATAGAGTAGAGCTAACTTACCAACCTCCAATTGCTTATTGAAAATTTTATGATCGTGACGTATCTTCATCATCTTCTTTTGCCTCCATGCGTTATCGTATGACTCGTTTCTGATTTCTTCAAGCTCGGTCAGTTCCAGCTTCCTATACTCGCCCGCTTCATCATAGTTCATATTTAGCTTGCGAATGGCCCAACTCGCTCGGCGCTCTAATTCAACGGGCAGATGAAATGCATTTCCATAGACCAGCCGGAAATGACTCTAACCAAGCACTGTTTTATATGCTGTTCGATAGACCCATAGTGCATCAGTAAGTTTTGCTGCCCAATCTTCTCGATTTGGTTCCACCGTCTTCTCGAGGATAACCTTAAGTTGGCGATTGCTCGTCTCGACTTGTCCAGAAGTTTGAGGATGGTACGGGGAAGCTACCTTGTGCCGAACTCCATATTTAGTCATCAACCTCTCAAAGGCCCGGTTGCAGAAATGGCTCCGTCCATCACTTATAATTGTCTTCGGCACTCCAAACCTACTGAAAATGTTCTCTTATAAGAATTTAAGTACAATCTCAGCGTTTGCCTTGCGCACGGGAATCGCCTCCACCCATTTGGATACATAATCGACTCCAACAAGTATATACTCGAAGTCTCCGCTTTTAGGAAAGGGTCCCATGAGATCTATCCCCCATACATTAAAAATATCCACCACTTGGATAGGTACTAGCGGCATCTCGTCTCTCTTACCTATGTTACCGGTTCGTTGGCAGTTGTCACACGTCTTGCAGTACTCGTACGCGTCAACAAATAAACTTGGCCAATAGAATCCGGCTTGCAACACCTTGAATGCTGTCTTTTGAGCTCCTAAATGCCCTCCAAGATCGTGGCAAAAATGCAGTATAATTTCCATTTCATCGTTAGGAACGCATCTTCTGCTTAATCCGTCCTTGCAGCGGTTGAACACGTAAGGATCGTCTCAAAAGTAATCCCTGCACTTATGCAAAAATATCTTCCTTTCTTGGTAGGATAGGTGGTTAGGTATAATATCACAAGAAAGATAGTTCACAATATCAGCATACCAAGGAGTAATTAAATGTTCAAGAGCATATGCATTCTCATGAGGGGATAAATCATTAATCATAAAATTCCCATTTGCATCATCCCCAGTTACCATTCTTTACAAGTGATCAGCCACAACGTTTTCACATCCACGCCTATCTTTTATCTCCACATCAAATTCTTGCAACAACAAAATCCACCTAATCAGACGTGGTTTTCTTTGAGGTTTAGAGAATAGGTGATGCAACGCAGCATGATCCGTATGTATAATTACCCTTACTCCCACTATATACGGCCTAAATTTATCAAGTGAAAATACAACCGCTAGTAATTCTTTTTCAGCCGTGGTATAGTTACGTTGGGCATCATTTAACATGTAACTTGCATAATAAATAACCCTAAGCAACTTATCCACACGTTTCCCTAGAACGGACCCCACCTCTTCATTTGAAGCATCACATATTTTTTTGAATGGCAAGGTCTAATCGGGGGCAACAACTACCGGTGCTGAAGTAGTTTTTCTTTAAGCTCATTAACACATTCATCCAATTTTCATTAAAAATAAAAGGAGTATCTAAAGTCAATAGCTTACAAAGCGGGCGACTATTTTTTGAAGAATCTCTTATAAAACGCCTATAAAAACCCGCATGGCCAAGATAACTCCTAACACATTTCACATCACGTGGGGAGGAAGAGTTTCAATAACATCAATTTAGCTTTATCAACTTCCAGCCCCCTAGTAGAAACAACATGACCTAAAACAATACCGCTCTTAACCATAAAATGGGATTCTTCCTAACTCAACGTGAGACTTTTCTCAATGTAATGTTCTAAAACCTTAGACAAATTGGCCAAACAATTTTCAAAAGAGGAACCAAAAATTGAAAAATCATCCATGAACACCTCAAGAAAATCATCAATGAAATCAGTGAAAATTGAAAGCATGCACCTTTGAAATGTCGCTAGAGCTTACACAAGCCGAAGGGCATCCTCTGAAAGGCAAACGTGCCAAAGGGGCACGTGAATGTTTTCTTGCTTTGATCCTCCGGAGCAATGGCGACTTGATAGTAGCCTGAAAGTCCATCAAAGAAACAATATAATTCGTGTCCAGCAAGTTTGTCGAGAAGTTGGTCGATGAACGGTAAAGGAAAATGGTCTTTTCGAGTGGCTACATTCAACTTCCTATAATCGATACACATACGCCATCCAGTCGTGAGTCGCATTAGGACTATCTTGCCTTTATCGTTTTGGGTTATGGTGATGCCTCCTTTCTTTGGAACCACATGGATCGAACTCACCCATTTACCGTCGGAGATGGCGAAAATGATCCCTTCATCTTTAAGCTTCAAAATTTCTTTCCTGACCACTTCACAAAGTGCTGGAGTTAGTCTTCGTTGGCTGTCTCTCATTGGCCTCGTGTCAGTCTCGAGATCGATTCGGTGCATACAACTAACGGGACTTATCCCTTTGATGTCGCTGATGCTCCATCCTATTGCCTCTTTGTACTTACTTAGCACTAAAATCAACTCTCTTTCCTCATGTTCCGTCAATGTTGAGTATATGATGACAGGTTTTGTTTCATTGGGCTCGAGGAAAACGTACTTCAAATTACTTGACAGTGGTTTCAACTCCACCCTCGGTTCGAGCTCGGGCACGTTGGTCGCTTCACACAATTCTTCATCAAACTCTTCAAATTCTTCTACAATTTCACCCAATTCGATATCCAAGACTTCAGCTATCTCCTCCTCGCTCAAAAGTTATGCATCGCCCTCGACGTGTAACTCGTCTAAAATAGTGATTCCCTTAAGTTCATGAACACAAGACGCAATTGGATCAATGAAAGAGCAATCATATTGCATGAATGAAGAGGGAGTATTATGAATGTCTTTAAGTGAGAATGTCACTGATTCGCCCAGAACTGACAAAGTCATCCTCCCTTTATGCACATCTATCAACGTATGGGAGGTAGACATAAATGGTATGCCTAGAAAAATTGTGTGCTCCTTGCCTTCACTTGTAACTTCACCCACATCAAGAATAACAAAGTCGACAGGAATCACAAGCTCACCGACTTGTAATAATACATCTTCAACAACACCGAGAGGCTTCCCGATTGATTGATCCACCAATTGCAGACGCATTGTAGTTGGCTTCATCATCCCAAGATCAAACTCCTTGTAAAGAGAGTAAGGCATCAAATTCATGCCGGCACCAAGGTCAAACATTCCTCGCACAGTTCGCCCATTCCTTAGCGAAATAGTGATACAAAAGCTTTCGGGGTCTTCTTCTTGCGGAGGTAACGACTTCTTGCATATGGCACTTATCTCTCTCGTCAATTCCATACGCTGGTTTTTGGCCAATCGTCTTTCTTTTGAAGCAAGCTCTTTGAAAAATTTAACGTACACTGTCATTGTCTTGATAACGCCCAAACGAGGGAGGTTGATATTGACATTCTTCGGCAAATTGTAGAGCTCCATTAAATTCTTGTTTTCTTTAGCTGGACATAAACGATTGGGAAAGGGAACCATATCGTGAATCGTTGGAATCAACTGTTTCGGCTGCTGGGTCGGAGGATTGATGGGATCGTCAGTTATCTTCGGAGTGGGGACTTGGTTAGAAAGTTTCCCCTTCAATGATCCCGGAACATATGGGTTTGGTGACTTATGCATTTGATCAACTGGTTTAGGTTTATCCGCCTCAGGTGTGAACGTGGTCAGAATTTCAGCCACCTCTTCCTCTTCCTCCTCATCCTTCTCGACTCCATTATCTATCTTCTTTCCACTTCACAGAACATGAACAACTGAGGCCTGGTCGATTTGACTTAGAAGTTTGCCCTTCTCATTTTCTAATTTTGCCATAGAAGCCGCCATTTGGCCCATCATTGTCTCCAAATTCTTCACACTTTTAGAGATATCATTAACTTGCGTAGTTAAGTGTGCAAGTCTGTCTCGATTTTGAATCATCTCGGTGACTTGGTTTTGCTTCCAAATTAACAACTGATTGTTCGGTTGCACTGGAGTAGGTGTCGGCACCGTCGGTGGATATTTGTTTGGTGGAGCCGGTGGTAGGTACCGTGGGTCGGTTTATGGCGTCCAGCACATAACTCGAGCTATCACGACCCCACTTAAAGTTCGGATGATCTCGCCGCATCTGAATTTTATTAAATGGTTTTGTGTATGTCTGCCCGGAACTTGATGATTGGTGCTGACACATCTGATCTTTAATGGCTTTTGCGTCCGCTCCAATTTTGCCGTAATATGCGACTTTACACACATCTGCTATATGCCCCTGATCTCCGCATTTAGTACACAATTCAATGGCTTTTGTTGAAGAAGTATTTTTCTCTAGCTTGGCTTTCAGGGCCGCAAATTCCTTGGTCAAATCCTCAATTGCCTTGTCCTCTTCGTTTAGTGTTTCAGACACTTCATTGACTCTTATCTTTCATGGTCTGGAGTTCGTCTGCCTGGATTTCTCGCTCATCTTTTCAAATAACTGCTTAGCTTCTGTAGCGGTTAAATACCCAAAATCTCCTCCGGCAGCAGTCTCGACTTGGTTTTTGTATGACTGTGAAAGACCTTCATAGAAAAACTGATTAACCATTCCTGGAGAGTTGTTGTGATGTGGTCACACTTGTAAAAGTGTCTTGTAGTGTTCCCATGCTTCGTGTAGAAATTCCCCATCCTGTTGATCAAAATTAGCAATTTGTCTCTTGATTTGACATGTCGTCTGAGCTGAATAGTACTGGTTCACGAACTTATCGCTAACCATATCCCAATCGGTCAGTGATCTCGGCTCCAACAAAAGGATCCAAGACTTAGATTTATCCTTCAGGCAGCTCGGGAAGCACACCATTTGTAAGTCTTCATGATGAAGTCCCAAAGATAGGATTCTACTCACTTCGGCATACAATTCTTTAAGAAATGCCAACGGGTCTTCACTCGCAAGACCATGAAACATCGAAAGGTTTTTTATTAGGTGAGGTTTCATCTCAAAGTCTCTTGCAGTACTTACCAGCACGATAGCAGAGCTATAAGGCCAACCTGAGGGATCGCAAAATCTCACTGTCTAGGTTCACGTGCGCCTCTCAAATTTCTTTCTCGATTGTTATGTTGCGCATAATTTCTTTTGTGCTCATACCTCTCATTATAACAGTTGTGTTTGTTAATGAGCCAGTCATCTATACGTTCATCTCCGGAGTAGGATCTCTAAGAGTAAGTGTCTTGGTCATCGCGATGATAATTTATGTCTTCGCCTCCACCTCGTTCCTCATTCATGTCCATCACATTCTGCTGGATATCTTCCTAATAGTCTCAGGGTTGTACCGGACCTCTGGGACAAATTGGTTCACTACCATATTCTCCCTTATTGCGGGGTGGAGGGTGTCTGGGTGGCTGATCATCCATTATATCATTATGAGCAGAATTTGCTCGTCTTGACATCGTGTTAGGAATTACATCCCAAACAAAATCAGTGGTGACAGAAGAGTCACTTGCAGAAAAAGAGATATAGGAGAAAGTTTTGCTTGATTGGAACGATGAATGTTGTCAATGAAAGGGGCAAGCTCAAGTCGAAGTGATCGTTTACCTTGCATGCACTCAACAACAAGTTAAATGTATCGAATGGAAAACCGTGTCTTAATTTCAATTATACAAAAAAACAGTTGAACACAAAATAATACGAACAAACATTTTTGAAACCTTTGTGTTGTCCCTAGCAACGACGCCAAAATCTTGATTCAAGCTTTTGTGTACCTACTTTATAAATATTTGTCAAAAGTTTAAAAGCTTGCTCGCGAGAGTACGATTTTGCATGTAGGTTGGTAAGCTAAACCGATTCGATTCACAAGGACAACCAATCGGAATATTGAATGTTCGTTCGATCACAAGTAACATAAAAACATGCATAATTGGGGGGGGGGGGGGGTTGTTGTTTTATCTATACCTAAGAATTTGAAAAGAAATCTTAAATAATTTGAACTAATTGACTTGAGCTATTAACTAGGATTCAAAAAGAATAATCAACTAAGAACAATGAATTAGATTAAACAATAGGGAATTATAAGCATGAACGTAACAAGCTAACGAAAACTAGAAGCATAAGCAAGATCTAATTGCATAAATGAATAATAGCATGAATGAAATTTAAAAACCTAAACAAAACATGAACTAAATTACTAAGCATGAGAGTAATGAATTTGAAGGTAACAACGGTCGCAATTTATACTATCCAAATATCAAAGTCTCAACATCAATAATCAAAATCCAAATAACGGCGATTATCTAAGAGCATGAACGGAATAAAATAGCTTATACAAAATTAAGTACCCAACAAACAAGCATGAATTAAACAACTAAATTTAAGATGAAAGATTATAAACTAAATTATCCAAAAGTATTCAAGGTCTCAAGCATAAAGTAACTCAAGATCCGTAAATAAGAACAATACTTCAAAAGCATAAATTAACGGAAGCTAATCTAGAAAACGATTAAAATTTTAAGAGTACTTATTGGAACTAAGAAGTGCAGTAAATTCTCTAGCTATTCCGGAGAGAAACATGGATCTTGGCCGAAGAACGAGTCGCGTGCTAACGAACGGAGCTTGGAACTTGCGATCCTTTATCTTCGATCTTGATCCTCTAGCTACGTATCAGATGATGGAAACCAGCCTCCTCTACGTCTAAGAACCCTAGGAATATGTGTTGTGTGTTCCAAGGCGGTTTAGAATGAAGAATTTATAGTTTTTCCAAGTCTTGGAGTACAAGTTAGGGTTAAAAATCGATTCCGGGCCCGATAACGGTGAGCTTAGCGGTAAGAGCTACCGTTAAAGCTACCATTAACTCCTCACTATGTGTGTCTCTGTCCATCCTTAACGGTCGTGGTAGCAGTCGGGGGACCGTTAAGTGGTGCCGCTAAAACTCTCCGTCCTCTCTTAACGGTGGGGCTAGCGGTTGGGTTACCGCTAAGTCTGTCGTTAACTTGGTCTGGGAACTCTCTGTCGTCCTCTAGCGGGGAAGGTAGCGGTGTTGGAACCGCTAGGTCTTAGCGGTAAATGCTACCGCTAACCTGACCGCTAACTCGGGAAACTTGCTACTTTCTTCACCGAATAGCTCGATCTCGCCTCTATATCGTCGAGCTTCATCTACTTAGTGCTGAGCTCCTCCGGTTACTTAGCTATATGGGAGAAAATAGATAATAATCACCCAATTGCATCAATAACGATAAAAAAGCTGTAAATTAAGCTTGAGATATGAAAATACAAACATAAGCCGAATCTATCCAACTTATACCAAAATCAACAATAATAACTACATAAAATACTAATAAAAATAAGGACAAAATCATGTTAATCATCTTTGCACTTCCATAGTTTTTATGTTTCCCAACTGTTTTTGGTCTAACTCAATTTAGCTGGATCAATATGTTTGTCACTGTCTTTTTTACTAGAGGGCTCCGATATTCTGGTAGACTATTGAAATCACGTGAACTTCACTATCTGTGGTGTATGGGAAGAAACATTCTAGCACCAAAGTATACTACCTTTCCCGCTCCACCCTACATGTGGAGCCATGGTAGGAAATGCCATATAATACCAAAGTATACTACCTTTCATCATTATATGTGGGACATGCCATATAACCTTGCCCGTTTATCCCTGACAGACTACTTCTTGCAGGAAAGTCATTAATTGTCCACATTAATGTAGCTCGCATACGAAGTATACCACGATTTTTAGTGACATCATCAATTGTGTCCACACCGACTGACCACACAAATTTCAATTCATCCACAAGAGATCGCATGAATATGTCAAAATCTTTTCCCTGGGATTTAGGTCCAAGTATCAATAGTGTTAACATCAAATAATCTGATTTCATGATAAGCCATGGCGGAAGATTATAAACTATCAATGTTACTGGTCACATGCTATACATCTGACTCATATCACCAAATGGGTTGACGCCATCAGCTGCAAGTCCATGACGAACATTGCGTCGCTCACTAGAAAACTCCAGATATCTAAGTATCAAATGAACGCCATGATTTTCTATCCCTTGGATGTTTCATAACATTCGTGCTTTTATGATGCCCAGTACCATGCTTCCAACTTCTGAGACTCCATATTTATACATTTGTTGCACGAGCACTTAATCAAGCCTTTGTTATTCACAGGAGGCCTACATTTGTTAATAAATTCTCTCACTCTACGCCTGAACTCTATGGACATCTAATTAGTAATACGCGTCCATGTCTTGTCCATAATCATATTCGAAATCCTAAAAAAAGAAAAGAACCAAAAGTTATTATGTAATATCTTTGCTCCTCTATTTTACTGTTATTTGCAAAAACTACTACAACCATTTTGATTTATCATTTTTCTTAAACACCAAAATATACATTAGTGGCATGAATGAAGTAGGTAAATAGATTTTACATTAGCTCGATAATATTATAAAGTAAAAACAAAAGCAATCATCATTTAAAACTAGAGATAGTCATGATATTTGTTTTCCATTTACAAATTACATTCTGATAGGATGATACTTTGTTAGGTAATTATGCAAACCTAGGGACATTTGTAAATTTAAAAATTATTGGGGTATTATTTCTGACTATTTATACAACTAGTGAAGTCAACAATATAACTTAACCTTTTGTAATTTATGAGTCATTAGATGAAGAATTCATTAAATTAGATATAACCTTTAATCTTTGAACTTAACATTATTTTGACATTCTCTTATCAATTTTCCATAATAAGCATTTAACATAAACAATAATTAATAATCAATGGTTTATGTATAACCAAATATTCCCTCTTACACCACAAGAGTCTTATACTCTAAAAAAAAAGGAGGGTTGGTGAGTATAATATTACAAAGGAAGTAGTATGTTTTCTTGAATTAATTAATTCCTTGAGTGTTACTTTAAAAACGTTTTATGAAATCAGTTTTACTTATATTAATATAATATTAAAAAAGTGTTACGGTTTTGGTTTTGGTTGTTGCAATGATGATGATGAAATTATATTGATATCAAAATTAGATTACGTACAACTGTAGAAAGGAGAAGAACTGATACACACCTTTATTTGGTTTTCTCAACAATTGTTTGCCATTGTTGTTGATATTGATGATTTTGCCATTGTTATATTGCTGTTGTTGTTTGGAGAGTGTATTTAGAAATGGGAGTAAATAATGGTAGTGATAGTAGAGGCTGTTGGATGTTAAAGGAAGTAGTGAGCTATTGGGACGACATTTTGAACTTATTGGGAGGACTTGTCTTTGCAACATGTACAACATTAACTCTGTTGGTTGGACATTTGCTTACAGTTGGTCAAGGTAATTAAATGCTCTTTTTTGGGACGTCTTTATATCATATAGGAAGGACAAAATGTCGTTCCTAAAGGTATGAATATATAGCAATGACTTATTACCTACTGGGAGGACAAATGTCCTCCCAATAGGATATCGAACCTATTGAAAGAACTTTTAGATGTCATGCCTATATGTCCTACCTATAGGCACAACACCAAAGTCGTTACAATTTGGTCCTCCCTCTTAGAGTCATGTCTTGTAGTATGGGTGATTATTATTTTTATTTTTCGTTTGTCTTCTCTGATCGACTTCCTGTTCTCTAATTGCACTCTATAATCACGAACCCAAAAAATGGCACTCCCAATCATCTTGCAAATCCTGCAGATGAATTTACTTCGCCATATTTTCTATATCCAAACAATAATCCTGGTGCGTTCATCGTTTACAAACCATTTTCCAGTGATAAATACATCCCCTGAAGCCGCACTAGAGTCTATGGCTCTTAATGTCAAGAATAATATTGTCTTCATTAATGGGATTATTCCCTTTCCACACCTGCTTATGTGCTTCTCTACAGTTGTTGGAAACACGCCAATAATGTTGTCCTTTTTTGGCTATTGAACTCAATTTCAAAGGAAATTTGACTTATATTGCTCTCGTTCACCACTGCGAAAGAAGTCTGGGGTGAATGAAATATATGTTATGTTCGTAGTGATGGCCCTAGGTTTTTCATCTGGATAAACCCCAAGTTCCATCTCTCAAGAAAATTAGTCGATTAAAGGTTACTATAATCAACTTAAAACTCTCTGGGATGAATATCTGAGTTATAAGACTTTGATCAAATGCACTTGTTGTAATTGTACCTGTAATTTGGCTACTACACTCTATGGTGTTCATCAATATGATTTTATGATAAAATTTCTTATTGGCCTTTATGATTCTTATGCCCCTATTCGGAGTGAACTGTTGTTCAATTTTCATTTGCCATATTTGGCTAGAGTGTATATTCTCTTGCTTGAAGAAGGATCATACAGAGTATTAACTAATTCTGTAACTCACTCTGATCCCTCTAATAATCCTAAGGAAATGTTGGCTAAGCAGAATTTCTCAAAATATGGTGCATCAAAGGATAAGAAGAAGATATATTGCTCACACTGTGGATTTACCGGTCACACCATTGATAAGTGTTTTCCGCTGATTTGTTATCCCCAGTAGAAAATGACATAAGGGTCCTAGGTCTGCATCATCTGGTTCTACTGCTAATTATATGCAAGCATATCTTTCCCTAGTATATAAATCAATATGTTTAAATCATATTATACATAAGTTTATGAAATTTGAATGTTTAGATTCTTAAATATGATATTTATGAAAAAATTATTTAATTTTATTATTTTTAATTTATAAGAATAATATATATGTTACGTTATTTGCTTAGGTCATTAATTGACCCAACATTTGACTCACCAGAGTATATTCTTTTTAAGCCACTTTTTGATAATGATTGTAATAATGTCATTTTTTTATATCTTTATTTAACTTCATTTTTCATACGTTGGACAAAGACATCAATGTAACAAATGGACAATAATATTAAATTTGTTTTTCTTTTATTTTCCATCCTTGTCTTTCAACATTACCTTTATGACCTTTATTAACTGAATATACTGATTAATATACTTTGAATATATTTTTAAGTTGATAAATCTTTCTTGAATGTTTATTATTCTCAAATATGATATTTTTATAAAAATAATTAATTTACTTGTTTTTTATTTTTTTAATACATAAAAACTATTTATATTATTATTTTTATTTTTTTTGTTTGGGTTGGTAATAGACCCAGTGATCGGTCAATTAAACTAAACACTTGGCTTGTCGATTTCCTTTTCTAGTCACTAACTATTAAATAATTACTTATTAAGTAATTGTTTTTAAATAATATACCCATTTTTTTTTTGTGTGTGTGTATTCATATATGTATAATGTAAATAGAACTAATAAATTATATATAATTACAAAGTTTATCTAAGATCAAGAAGTTGTTTAAATATTTAATTATTATTTAACTAAATCAAGTTATAATAATTTCTAATTAATTATTTGATGATATTTTGTACTCAATAATAACATTGAATTGTATATTCATATTCTGTTCATGAAATACCTCTTCTAGACTTATTTAGTATTGTTTATTTGTGATAAATAGAAAGATATAAATTTAGTTTTATATAGATAAATACAATTTATATATGTTATATATGATATATGAATTTCTAATCACAAGTCGTAAAAAGATAGTTAATTTTATATATTACACAGAAAAATTAGTATATATTAAAAAAGTAATTTTAAAAATAAAAAGAAACACAAAATAATTATTAATGTTGTTTAGACATTTCAACCTTCAAACATACGATATTAATATTAATTAATGAATTTAATACTAATAATAGAAGTTTTTCTTTTTGATGAAAAAAAAGTCACTACTATTTATAAGTGACTCCCTCTTTATATGTATAGATTACTAATTACTACAGCTCGAAGAAATAGTGAGCTGCAGAAAAGCCACATTGACCTCTTAGTCTTTTTGATAGTTGTAGCATGCGTCGAGCGTTGAGACCTATCATTAGGGTTGTAAATGAATCAAGCTACTCGCGGAGTTATTCGAATATCAATTAGAAAAAAAATTCGTTCGAACTCGTTAAAAAACTCGTTGATTTAAACTAATCAAACTCGTTAAATAATGCTCTTTAAGGGAAAAAAAACTTAAGCTAGACTTGATGAAAAATAAGTTAAACTCAAACTCTCCAAAACTCGTCCTGGTTCGATTTAATTTGAGCCCTACCTATAATACAACCAACGTTGGTAGAGTTAAATCTTTCCAAAAGTTGTATCTCTAGTGTCTTTTTTTGTTTTGGTTTATGAGACTAAAATGTTATAATGAAAAATAAATAAAATATTTTAATCTTAACTTATTATAGAAATATAATTTAGTCACACTACTTGCATTTATTTTTACATTTATTTAATGAAGTATGGATTTAGTAATAGTTAAAGTGTGTTTAGCCGCACCATAATAGTATTCATATAATCAGTTTGAATCTTCTATTTTGATTTAAAATCCCATTTTTTATACTTTATATACATTACAGATAATACTATTATATAATACTAGCGTAATACTCGTGTAAATATATGGATATAAATAGTATATATATATATATATATATATATATATATATATATATATACACACACATTACAACATTGAGTGTATTAAAATATATAAGTTTTAAGGAAAAATAAATAATAATAATTAAAAACATATTATTTAATTTATACACCGCAATTTTTTATAAAGTACATTATTAACTCTATTTACGTATCTACCGTCTTTAATGCAATAAAGTTTTTTTTAATAAAGTGCGAAATATATATTAAAAAGAAGAAAATCATTCGTACAAACGCAGATCGCAACATCCATTCCTTAACTAAAGGCATCTGTTCGGGCTTCATTAAAACCTCCCAAGGTAAACCCACCCTTGTGGGAGAAACTCTCGTAGAGAAAATAGTACCCTCCCCATGCCTGTAGTAAAAGAAACGAATCAAGGAAAATAAAAACGCTAAAAGCCACAAACCAGCTAAAAGTAAAAACAAGCTACATGTAACGCCCTGATTTCGCTAAATTATATTGTTAAGATATTTGAAGAAATCTTGGCATCACAATAAATGTCGAATATTCATAATAATAATGTAAAAAGGTTTATAATTTCAAAATAATCAAATTTACGTAGCAAAAAATTCATAATATAAAGTGCCATATTGCTATCAGTTGAGATTTATAGCTAAAGTACCATTTGAATCTAGTTTAACTTTTATTTAAAACATAAAATGAACGTCAATAATTTTCATTTCCTTCCTCGTTTCCCTTTCACTCGATATCATTCATTTGTACCTAAAAAAATATCTTTGAATTGGGATGAGCTCAACATACTCAATAGTTATACCGACATATCTCACGTAAATCATAAAACTCAAAAATAGCACATTGAACCATATAACTCATAGAATAGCATTTTGGAAAAATGTAGACATTACTACAGCTAGAACGCGATGACAACTTTTGCGGCCGCCGGTTTTATTTCATGGATATTTTAGAAGGACGTCGACTCTACGCAGCTAAAACGCGATGACAACTTTTACGGCCACCGATCTTAATTCGTGGTTGGGAATGACCCTTTGGCTATATAAGTCAGTTTTAGAAATACGTCGTACTCGAGAATACATGATACACATTTCACGAAAATTGAGAAATAGAACTTATCATAAGACAAGTCAGTGGTCCCGTATTGCTCGTCACCTAATCAATTTAAATATATACTTAATTAGTATATATAAATAAATTATGAAATATTAATATATACATATATTCAAAATACATAATAATAACAAATAATGTTAAAATAAATAATACTGGACTGAATTGAAATTTAATAAGATTTATTGGGGCTGGATCGAGGTTTTCATAAGTTGGAGGGCTAAATCTGGGATTTCTAGTAGATTGGGGGTTAAATTGAAAAGGGGCTCAACTTCTAGGGGCCAATTGAAAATTTCTGAAAAAAGGGCTGGGTATAAAAGGGAAAACCCAACCCTTAAGTCTTGAATCCCGTCTGTCCTTTTTCCTTCTTCCTTCTCCAAAGTCGGGATCGGCGCAGCACCGGCGGATCAGCGGCGATGGCGACCCGCGGCTCCGAACGGCGGTTGGCAGGCGATGCTTTACCTCCAGGCCTGGTTGATTTTCTACAACAAGCAAGTCGTGATCTATAAGGCATCAATACCAAGGTCCTGCCGAACTGACATTAAACTGCCATCCGAGGGGCTGAAAACCTTATTGTGATGAACGAAACACCGTTTTACCCAAAATATCATCGTTCACCAGATCTAAGAGGAACGCCAGAGGCAACGTAAATCGTTCGTAACGAGGAGAATCAGATTTAAAGAGCGCATTAGTAGCGCGATTGCCTTCTCGATAAACATGCGAAACCATGAACTCGATCGAGGTAGTGAGAAAAAGAATCCAGCGCCAACGAGCCAGGAATCGCCAAGGGACATCCAGACTATGCTTCACAACAAGCTCCACCACATAAGTTGAGTCTGATTCCAACCAAATTCGTCTCCAGCCTCTCTAATTAGACTCCTCAACCGCAAAAATCATGGCCCCCAACTCTGTCTCAAAGGTAAAACCCTGGCTAATCGATCTCGAAAAACCACCTTTTACAAAGCCCCGACACGTGCGAGAAATGCCCGCCGCAACGCAATCTCTAGGACAGCGCAGAGCGCTGCCATCTGTGTTCACCTTAATCCAGCCAGGTGAGGGGGGAAGCCAGGTCACAGGGGAAAGGGTGGGCAGAGACGCGGGCCTACCACGCACACCCAATTTGTGCAAACAAATTAGGTCAAAGACAGTGTTCGCCATCGTGCCTTGATCAAGAATGGAAGACTCCAAAATGAGCGAACGAATGAGAATAAGAGCCTCCGTGGTGGAAGGTCAAACTCCATTATGGATGAAATTGGACCGGAGGTTCCAGATCGTCTAAATCGCCTAAATGAAAGCCGATTCACATAAGAAGAGTACCTGCGCACTAAAATGATAATCAATAGCTAAAACACAAATATTAGCAAAACCACCTGAAAGGAGGAGCTAAAAGTTGAAGAGTCCTCGATCCAGCTCCAAAGGTGTCACGCAAACTATCAGTCCGTGAGAATATGGTCAATCGTCTCAGAACTCGCGAAGCAAAAGTAGCAAAAGGAAGGACCTACCACTTGCGGATCACGTTGAAAAAACCGAGCCGATTAAAGATTGCCTCCCAAATAGTGATAGAGCGCCGAAAGGTAATATGAGAAGACCAAATACATCTACCCCACCGAACCTTGAGGAACTTCTATCTGAGATGGTCGTACGCAAACACGCTTATCCCCGGTGTGGGGGACAATGGGAAATCGGAGGATGTCGTTGAAGATATCAGTATAAGCGACAAGGAAGCTCTCCGTAAGGTGCCAAACCCTAGAGAATAAGTAATTGGTGATAGTTTGAGAAAACTAAGTCTTAAAGGTCTCCGAAATGTCGATGCTGGAAGCGATGGAATAACTGAGCCAGTTATCCCAACAAAATCTAACCTTGGAGTCACTGCCAGGAATCCAGTGAGAGTTCTACAAAATGCTAATAACATGACCCCCGATGCCACCCAAATGGATGAGGAGACATGGGCACGAGGAGAACCATTCGTCTTAAAGAAGCACTCACGGAGAAGACGAAAGGCCATAGAATCCTTATTAAGCAAGTTATTAGCAAATTTGAAGAGGAACGAGGAATTGACAGTAGTTACAGAGCAGATACCAAGGCCGCCTTCCTCACGAGGGGCACAACAGTGGGAACAATTAACAGTACAACGCTTACGCTTAGAAATATCGCCAGTCCAGATGAAATCTCTAATCGCAGTCTCGAGTCTGCGAGTAAGCGAGGTTGAACATTTGAGAATAAGCATGGAGTGCACTGTAGTTCTGGTAATGATCGAGTTAACAAGGCAGATACGACCAGCCAGAGACAGAGAGGAACCTATCCAAGTTCCAAACTTAGCCAGCGTCTTATCAAGGATTGGGCGGATATGAGTAGCACGAGGGCTACCACGAAACATCGGGACACCGAGATAAGAGGCAGGGAGGGAGCCCACGGAGAACTTGGAGACCTGAAAAATATGATGGATAATGGCAGTGGTCACCAAGGAACCAGCGTAAAGACTTCTCCAGACTAAGAATATGGCCGGAGAAATTCCCGTAGCAACTGAAGATATCTAAGATGGCCCTAGCATTAGGAGTCAAAGCATGACTCATAATGAGGATATCATAGGTGTAAAGAAGGCAGGTCGGGAAGCAAAGTGAGCGACCGACACGAAACAGAGAAATCGTGTCACGATCTGCAGCAAAACAGAGGGCGCGTGCAAGAACGTCCTCCGCGATGCAAAACAGAAGAGTAGAAAGGGGATTCCCCTGGCGGACACCCCTGGTGCAACTAAAATAGCTTGCGGGGCTACCATTTAGGAGCACCAAGATACGAGCAGAATGAAGGATGGTCTCAACCCACCCAATGAAGATAGTCGAAAAACCAAAGCGACTTAACACCGCAATAAAAAGGCCCCAATCCAAGGTATCAAAGGCTTTACAGATGTCGATCTTCATAATCATGTTCTTACCAAAGTTACGGGAGGAGAGACAATTAAAAGCCTCAGAGACATTAGCGATACAGTCATGAATCTACTTGCCCGGAATAAAACCTAACTGGGAATCCGAGATCAACTTACCAATGACTACACAAGGACGGGTAGATATGATTTTAGTAATGATCTTGAAAGAGAAGTTACTAAGGGTGATCGGACGAAAATCTTCCACACGCATCGCCGCCTTAACTCTCGAGATGATAATCATGAAACTGGAATTGAAACCAGTAGGAAGGGAAGAGGAATCAAAGAAGTGCCAGACTGCCGAACAAATGTCATGTCCTACAATATCCCAGCAATCCTAAAAGAAGTGGCCATTAAAGCCATCCGGGCCAGGGACGCTACTAGGGGTGAGAGAGAAAATAGCCGCACGAATCTCCTCATCATTCGGAGTAGAGGAAAGAAAGATGTGAGAGTGAGTGTCAACTGCCAGATGTAGGAACTCATTAATCCAAGTAGGGGCCGAAAGAGGATGACTGGCAGAAAAAAGATCAGAGAAGAAGGAGATTATCTTACCCTGAATCTCATCAGGAGAATGACTGACCGCCCCATCAATCAAAAGAGAGCCGATGGTGGATTTCGTGACCCGAGCCTTAATATTATGGTAGAAAAAGGCCGAATTACGATCACCATCCGTGAGCCACTCAAACCGGCTCTTCTGTCGAATAATACTAGCCTGAGTGTCGAGCAGAGAGGAGGACTGGACCTGCACGGTAATCTCAGCCTCGAGGTCGGCTTTGGAATACCCTGTGTCCAGGCAATGAGACAGTAAGTTCATAAGCTCAGCGAGCGATGACTCCACCTGACGATGAACATTACCAATTGTCTGGGCGTTCCATTCTCGGAGAACTCCACGAAGGTAAAGCAATTTAGTCATGAGGGAGAGAATAGGGTTAGTAATCTGGTGGGGGAGAGTCCAAGCAGTGGTGACGAGGGAACGAAAACCAGAATGCGAAGTCCATAAATTCTAGAAACGGAAAACCCGAGGGCCCGAGGTGGTATGCGTATCCCTAGAACACTCTAAGAGAATGAGGTGATGATCAGAACGATTACGGGAAAAGAGAAGACCAGAAATCCGCCCACATGCAAGGGGTAAGTTAGCATAATGAATCGCGTGATCTAGACGGGCAAAGTGAAACATCAAGTGGCAGTGGCTAACCCTAGTGAAACTCCGAGTGGCAACAGAGTGTTTTCAATCATTTTTTATTTTTACTCTTGACATTGTAACATAAAGCTGACCATTACTAAAAATTGGTGACACATACAGAATGAGATATTTATCTGTTGTATAATATTAATATAATAAAATATGTTTTTAATACAACACCAAATAATGTTGTAAAAAGATAAATATTTTGATTGTGAAAAACAAAACAAATAGATGAGAATATAAACTTATTTTTTCAAAAATATATTATTTTGAAGATTTTAATAAAAAATAAAGGCGAGGGTATGTTATGATAAAATATACAACAAATTTTACTCAAAATTAAATCATATTTTGTAAATAATAAAGAAAATCCCACATATTTAAAATAAGTTGAAAAAACACAAAATTGAAAACATAGAGCATCTCCAAAAGTGTAATATTATATGAGAGTACAATTTAAGACCCACTGAAATAATTCCAAAATTCTCAAATATATCATGCATTTTCATCTTGTAAATAATATCAACAAATCAAATAAATATATGCTTCACCTTCAGAATTGGGTAGCTAACCTGTGAAACCAGAAATTAGTATGTGATAAGAATTGAAATAACACTATAATATGGTGGGACAATGGGGACAAATGCAGAATGAAGAATTTTAAAAATTGAATTACGGACCATTATAATTTCTAAAATAAAGGTCAATCTCATATGAACAATTATTTGATTTCTACAGAATAAACCCTAAATTACACATAAAAACCGTGCATATTAAATTTTTTAAAAAATTTCGTCAAAGCAGAAAACCACATGCACAGAGCTAAACTGAAAGAAAAATAGTTTCAAAGAAATTTTGGAAGTTTATTTCATTTATAATTTATGAAATAAAAAATAAAATACACATACGTAGAAAGAGTGTACCCTCCTGTGAAAGGTACTGAAAGTATATTTTGCAAAATTTTAAGAAGGATAAAGATATAAGCAAACAATAAGAGATTATTATGGGTAAAATTCAGTGTTTTAGTATTTCGCAACGCATTGCATTTTGATCCCAAAATCGCATAGCGTAAATAGCATTGTGTATTGCGTGGGCTATTTGAACACGTTATTTTAATATTAAAAAAATAATTACTTATTGTTTGTAAGTTATTTTTAATATAAATTTTTTTTTTCTCAAAAAGATAACTTAATATATAATTTCAACAAATAAAATTAAACAAGTATCAAACAAAAATTACAGTTCATAAGACACAATAGAAAACAACAAATGAAATAGAACTCTATGATACTACTCCCTCCGTTCCTAATTGATTCACGTCCTGGCTTAAGATTAGAGAATTAAGAATTGTGTAATTTGACTAAGTTGCCCAAATAATCAATCTCTTAAATATGTATAATTATCTTTTACATAAATAAAACTCTTGTTTATCTCTATCTCTCTCATACTTGCGTGTTTGTTTAATACTTATCTTTCAAAAAATATTATTGATAAGTTAAAAATAAAAGACTTATTATGATTGTGATATGGATAAAGTAGGCAGAAAACGTGATACACTACAAAAAAATGTGTTTGCTAACGGGGTGGATCTATCAGAAAATCCGTCAGCAATCAATATGCTAAAGGGCGGTACCCCTCAGTATTTTTAGCGTCAGTAAATTGATTGTTGATGGGATTAACGTACCCGTCAGCTAGCATTGTCAAATGGGCTAGCCCTCTCCGGCCCGCCGCGGGCTGCCCCAAAATAGGGCGAGCGCGGGTCAGCTCGTTTTTTAGCGAGTCTGGAAAACTTATGTCCGCAGCCCGCCCGCGGGCTAGTCCGTTTTTTATTATAAAGTCTTATTTTTATGTTAAAAATAATAAAAAATAAAATCTAACAAAAGATACTATAATATAAAGTATTCTAACGGGCTCATAGAAAATAAAAGAATACAAATAGCCTTCAAATACCAATATAAATTCTAATAAATTAAAAAATAATAATAATAAGGGCTAGCCGGCTCCGCACCGTGAAAACCCGCGGGCTTAAAGAAAGCGAGCCAAAAAAGTCGGTGATTAAATGGGCTGGGAGATGGCAGTCCAAGCCCGCCCGTTTACGTGGGGTGACGGGCCAGCCCACGGGCTTTGGTCCGTTTTGACAGCACTACCGTCAGCAAATGCTGATGGATATCAGTAAATTGATTGCTGACGGGAAGCAATATGGCCCGTAAGTATTTTTTTATTGATTGCTGACGAAAAGCAATCTGGGGAGCAATATGGCTCGTCAGTATCTTTTTATCAGCAATCAAGCAATTTGGCCCGTCAGTATTTTTTCATCAGCAATCAATTTGCTGACGGGTATCGCCCGTAAGCATTTTTAGCGTCAATATTTTTTTTATTGATTGCTAACGGAAAGCAATCTGGCCTGTCAGTATTTTTTTTATCAGCAATCAGTTTGTTGATGGGTATCGCCTGTCAGTACCCGTAGCATATTTAGCGTCGATTGCTGACGAAAAGCAATCTGGCCCGTCAGTATTTTTTTATCAGCATTCAATTTGCTAACGGGTATCGCCCGTCAGTACCCGTCAGCATAATATTTTTTCATCAGCAATCAATTTGCTGATGGGTATCGTCCGTCAGTACCCGTCAGCATATTTAGTGTCGACTGGCGGAAGGAAATTTGGCCCGTCAGTATTTTTTTTATCAGCAATCAAATTGATGACGGGTAAAGCAATCTGAATTGATTGCTGACAGAAAGCAAAGCATACCCGTCAGCATATTTAGCGTCGATTGCTGACGGAAATCAATCTGGCCCGTCAGTATTTTTTTTTATCAGCAATCAAATTGATGACCCGTCAGCATATTTAGCGTCGATTGCTGACGGAAAGCAATCTGGCCCGTCAGTATTTTTTTTATAAGCAATCAAATTTATGACGGGTGTCGCCTGTCAGTACCCGTCAACATATTGATTGCTGACGAAATTAATTGCTGATGGAAAGCAATCTGAATTGATTGCTGACGGAAACAAAGCGCCCAGACCAGCCTAGCCCGGCCTGCGTCAATTTAAATCCCACATATGGAATGGGTGGGATACGAACCTCTGATCTCTTGTAAATAGAGGAGGAGTGTTACCGTCTCGCCAAGTCAATTACATGTGAGAGTTTATATATTCTTAATATATATTAGATGTAAATTAAGTTATAAATTATATTTATAATTAATATTATTTTATTTATAAATGTAGATTATATTTATGAATAATGATATTATAAATATATAATTATATATATATATATATATATATATATATAATAAATATAATTATTTATAAATAATTATAAGTATATTTTATTTCAAAATATATGATTAATTATAATATATTATTTATAATAAATAAATATAAATATAATTTTATATTATATTTATAAATATAGATTATATTTATGAATAATGATATTATAACTATATTATATATGTATATATATATATTAAATATTATTATTTATAAATAATTACAAATATATATTATTTTGATATATATATATATATATATATATATATATATATTATAGGGGAAATTCCTGAATACTACTAAAACATAATCCCCATATACTGTTTAATCCATTAGGTTTTTTTTATTCTCATATAAACCAAATACTTCCCTATTTAATTAAAAATTACATTTAAACTTTCAAAACTACCCTTACGCCTTAAAAAACTAATTAATATATGTAAACCTAATTAGTATATCTCAACCCACACCATCAGTTGCCCTCCCTAGATTTCCAATATCACGAAACCTGCCCAGCCCATCCTCTCGCCGCCGTCCAACGCAGGAAAAAGATGGCCACTAATGGAGGCACCTCCTCCAATAACTCGCTATTCCTTCATTTTTCTTTCAATTCCAGACTCAATAGGCTGAGATCGGAGACTCCGCCGGCTGCAGCGCAGGGTGTTGATCGAACTCGTTGTGCGGAGGGCCACCAATCGGCGCGAACCGTTCCACGGCGCGAGGGAAGAGGCGGGGTTCTGGAGGAACCGCATGTAGGCGGAGATCGGGGACTCTGCCGCCGCGTGCACAGACGGGAGCGGCGGGAGAGGCGGCGCGTGGGCCGCGGGCCTATGTCTGGCGTCGTACTGGGGGTGGGGTAGGATCTGGGTTATTTGAGTCAGGCGGTTGCCAATCTGAGCTAGCGGTGGCGGACGGATCCTCTGGAGGCGAGAGCTAGACGGTCTTGGGTGGGTCACCGCCGGAGGCGGCGGCGTCGGTAGGCGCTCGTGGGCCGGGGAGCTGGTGAACTTCTGAACGACGTCACGGAAGTCGTTCTTGTTGATGTTGTAGACCGGCGGCTGCTGAGATTGTGCGGGTTCGGGTCGATAACAGGGATTGTAGGCGAAGAAGTGGCGATGGTGGGATTGGGAAGGGGAATAGGTTTTCGAATGGGCTTAACGATTTTGATTGAATTTTTGTTGACTTGTTTGAGAAGCATATGGTACTGGTACTGTTAGTGATTGGAGCAGGCGAAGAAGAAATGGTGGAAAGTAGTTTGTAATTTTTAAAAAGATTTCTTAGTGACCTAGTATAGTCACTAGTATGTAATTTTTCGAAAATCGTGAAAAATAGTTTGTAATTTTCCAAGAATTTTTGTGAAGTAGTATGCAATTTATGCAAGGTAGTTTGTAATTTTCAAATTTTTTTTGAAGTAGTACGCAATTTATGCAAAGTAGTACCTAATTTATCAAAAAATTATGCGAAGTAGTATGTCATTTCCCAAAAACTATGCGAAATAGTGTGTAATTTTCCAAAATTTACATGAGTAGTTCTGAATTTACACGAGTAGTCCTGAATTTACATGAGTAGTTCTGAGATTTACACGAGTAGTTCTGAACTTTTGAAGAATAGTTCTAAAACTTACACGAGTAGTTCTGAATTTACATGAGGAGTTCTGAATTGACATGAGTAGTTCGTCAATTTAAATGAGTAGTTTTGAATTTACACGAATAGTTCTGAATTTATAGGAGTAGTTCTGAAGTTTATACGAGTAGTTTTGAATTTACACGAGTAATTCTGAATTTACACGAGTATTTCTGAATGTACATGAGTAATTCTGAATTTTACACGGGTAGTTATGAGTTTTCGAATAACAAAATAAAACAGTTGTAAAGGGTAGTTTAGTACTCTTATATGATTTTTGGATTAAATGAGAAGTTGAGATTTCAATGGCCTATTTGGGAAAAAATATTTCACTAATGGTCTATATGGGAATTGACCCTATATTATACAATGTTTTAAAAACCGGACTGGTGAACGAACCGGTCTCACCACCGATTCACGGTTCAACCGGTCGGACCGGTTCAACCGCCGGTCCAACCGGTATTAATAAAACATAATATTCTTAATTATATAGTATGAAGTATTATGTAATGTATTAATATAAATATTGATTTGATTCGTATTTGGAAAAAATAATTAGTTTATTATATAAATATTTCTAAATTTGTTGAGAAATTAATTCTTTGCAATAATTCCTATTTTGTTATTTGCCTTTCTTGGGCATAAAATAAGTTAGGAAACTAGATTTAGGAATATATTGTGTTTCCTAGTTTATGTTCAAGACTTTATTTGTTTCCTAGATTGTGTTTAGGATGTGTTTTAGGTATTTACCAAGTTTAGAAATTTATGTTTGTCTATTTAAGACAAGGGTTCCTAAAGCTTGGACACATTGATTTCACGCACGGATTTCTTGTGAAAAGGACGCACGAGATAAGAACGCAAGATGGCGAGCAAGAAAGAAAGAACACGAAGAACTACTTGGAGCCATTGATCGTGATTAACAAGCTCTTCGAAGTTGCGTGACCAACGGAGAAGATCTTGCCATTCCGGCAATAAGTATTTAGTATCAAGTTTATTGATATTTAGTTTTCATATATTACTTTATATTTTTGAATTGAACGTGAACAAGGAAGTAATATAGTTTTCGGGTTTGTACACCCAAGTTCACAAGTATTTACTTGTGAACTGAATTTGTTATCTCGTGTTCTTTTCGATTTATGCCGCTGCATATTTTATATTTTACTCTAGTCGATGTTGCTAACCAATGTTGTTAAACATTGACTAACAACATCGTGAATCTGAGAACTATTCTTAAAACCATAGACCTTCTAATTTTACAATTGGCATCTAGAGCGGGTTACTTAACCTCTTAAGTATTGATCCTTATTTTGTAGGTGCTATGGACGCTCAAGGMAACCCGAGGCCTCCAATCCTTAATGGTGAGAATTATTCTCTCTRGAAACAGAGAATGATATGGCATTTGAAAAGTATCGACGAGCGTGTTTGGAAAACTGTCCTCATTGGATGGGAAAAACCACGTGTCACGGATGGCGAGGGCGATACCATCCCTAAAAAGGAAGAAGACTGGACTGCTGATGAAGCAACTACTTTAAATTGGAACTCCAAATGCATCAACACCTTGTGTGGCTATGTAGATGCAAGCTACTACCGCATCATCAAGAATTGCGAGTCAGCAAAGGATGCATGGGACACACTCTAAAGGGTGTGTGAAGGAACTGCAAGCGTGAGGAAATCCAGATTAAGAATGCTCATATCCACCTTCGAGGCTATGAGAATGGATGAGAAAGAGTCAATCATGGACTATTCCGTAAGATTGTCGGAAATAACAGAAGAGTGCAGAGAGCTTGGTGAGGCCATAACTAATTCCCGTCTTGTAGGAAAATTGCTGAGATCCATTACGAAGAAATATAGCATGAAGGTGGTGGCCATAGAAGAATCCAAAGATGTTGATAACATCGATTTCAACACCTTAGTTGGAAATCTCAAGCAATATGAGATGGAATACGTTAGCTCTAGCTCGAAAGAGAAGAATGTTGCTTTTTCTTCCGATTCAATTGCAGTCGATGATGAAGATGACGAAGAGTTCGATTTTAATGGGATTATTAAAAAGATGGAGTCAACTACTCTCGGAGAAGATGAACTGGCCTTTGTGACTCAACGCTTCAACAATTTCTTGAAGAAAAAAAACAATTTTGGAAGCTCAAATCCAAGGAACAGGCAACAAACATCTACTCCAAAGTTTACTGGACGTACTCTTCCTCGATCTCAGTCCACAACTTCAGTTCCCAATGTGTCCAGTTCAATAAAACCACTCAACGAGATCCAATGCCACGAATGCAAAGGTTGGGGACATTTCAAGAACGAGTGTCCCAACACTCTTAGAAAGAAAAGCATGGTCGCTACTGATTTCACCGAAGATGTTAATGATTCTGAGTCAACTGTTCCTGTTCCAGCTTTATTCTCCCATGTTGTATGGGATGACAATGTTCATGTTGGTTTGCTTGCAGACAACATCGTGTGCCTGAATGCCGAGACCACTGATTATTATGAGGAATACGAGCAGCTGAGTGTTGACTGATTTGTACATATTTGTATGTGATTTTCGTGTGTTTTTGCATCGTATGTTGTGTGCTTCTATGTGTTTTAAGTTTATCTTTTTATCGTTTTTCTTCCTTTTTTTATGTTTTTCGTTCTTATGGTGTTTAATGTGTTTTTACTTTATTTTGTATGAAATAAAWMTAACTTTGTTCAATGTTAATATCTCAGYTCAAAACGAGGAAAACGGGACGAGCGACGAGCCGAAGCCATGCAGGTGCGTCGACTGACGCACCGTCGACGCACTGTCGACGCTACGCCCGCGTCGACTGACGCACCGTCGACGCAAAGGTTCTGAAGCGTCGATCCTAGGCCCGTCAGTCGACGTACTGCCTGTCGACGCGTGCAGCCTGGCTCGCGTCGACTGACGCACCGTCGACGCAAAGGTTCTGAAGCGTCGATCTTACGCCCGTCAGTCGACGCTCCGTCGATGCAAAGGTTCTGAAGCGTCGATCCTTGGCCCGTCAGTCGACGCACTGCTTGTCGACGCGTGCAGCCTGGCTCGCGTCGACCGACGCACCGTCGATGCTCCGTCGATGCAAATGTTCTGAAGCGTCGATCCGTGGCCCRTCAGTCGACGCTCTTCTTGGTCGACGCATGCAGCCTGGCTCGCGTCGACTGACGCACCGTCGACGCTCCGGCAGTTTGAGCGGTTATATTCGAAAAATCTATAAAATCCGGAGGTTTTCTTCATTTTAGAACCATACTTCGAGGGGGAAAGGTCCATAGCATTTATAAATACATTCCCCCTTTCATTTTACATCATATTTGAAGATTTCGTTCGAAGATTGCATCGAAGGCTCGTTTCTACGCTTACCATCGTTGCTTGTCATCGTTTATCGTTGAAGCTTGAACAATTGCTGCAGATCTTCATGAACTATAAGTTGTACTTTCTATTCTAGTAGTTTGGCTTTGGATTTAACTTTCATGAGTTGTATTTTCCTTTATCAGATTATTAGTTCGACTATGTTATTTTAGTAATGCAAGTGTTTTCAATTTACTAGTTTGATATTAATGATTTTCGTTTTTAATTATCTGAATTTTCATGTTTCTAATTAGGTTTGATTAGTTAATTAGGTTTTTAATAATTGCATGCTCGTTTTTAAATTCGTAGTTGTAGAACCCTTTTCATCAAAGAAATAGATCGTGTGTTTAATTATAAAAATTGTGAACAAACATTTATCGACGCCGATTGCAATTCCTCGTGATTCGACTCGGATCAACTTATCGCATACAACAGCTCCGTTCTCTTGCGGACGAGCTTTTTATTAAATTTAAACGCGAAAAAGTTCGATTCATTGACCACCAGAAATTGTTTGTCAGTTGGAGTAAACAGGTACTCAAGGCCAAAGAGCTCGAAAAAGAAGTAGAAAAGCTAACCAAAGAAAAGAAAGATCAGCTTGACATTATTGTCCGACTGGAAACGTCTCTCACCAAGAAGGACGCTGAGCTGGAAAAGATGAAGAACGAACTGACCACTGTTCGAGGAACCATTTCAAATCTGAATAAAGGAAAGGCGAAGCTGGATGAAATCTTGGAGATTAGCTTCCCAGAGTCCTCAAAGCATGGAATAGGTTTCAAGCCGAGTCAGCCAATGAATGTTCCAAGTCAAGAACAGAAATCTTCCAAACATCACAAAAGGAAAAGAAGACAGTACGTGTGCCATTATTGTGGAGAACCAGGGCACATCAGGCCCTTTTGCTGGAAGATCATTGGAGGGAAAAGACACTTTAAGAGAACCAGTGTGGTTGATAAATCCCATGTTGGTAACCGCCCTACCAACATCAATACCAACATCAGGTTCAAACAAGTGTGGGTCAAGAGAAACAGCATCAAGTGTAATATGATCTATACTTCCCTGAAGTCTCATGTCCCTGGAGCCTGGTACTTTGATAGTGGATGCTCGAAACATATGACAGTGCATCTGATTTACAAACTCGCCTAATGTGTATTTGGGCTAATTGTTGTCTATTTTCTGCACAACTCAGTGTCAGTTTTTGCACATTAGCTTGTTACCTTGTGCACGTCCGTGCTGAATGGTGTTTTGCACGTGTCGTGAAGTCTTAAAAAATATGTGCTTTTCATCGTCTGATGTGGTTGCTGTATGATTTGTTTTGTGCATAACTCTGTTTCAGTTTGTGCACATTAGTTTGTTACCTTGTGCACGTCCATGTTGAATGGTGTTTTGCACGTGTCGTGAAATCTTAAAAAATATGTGCTTATCATCGTCTAATGTGGTTGCTGTCTGATTTGTTTTGTGCACAAATCAGTGTCAGTTTGTGCACATTAGTGTGTTCCCTTGTGCACGTCCGTGCTGAATGGTGTTTTGCACGTGTTGTGAAGTCTTAAAAAAATTTATGCTTGTCGTTGTTTGATGTGGTTGCTCTCTGATTTGTTTTGTGCACAACTCAGTGTCAGTTTGTGCACATTAATGTGTTACTTTGTGCACGTCCTTGCTGAATTGTGTTTTGCACATGTCGTGAAGTTTTAAAAAAAATTGTCATGTTATATGTGGCATGTATTATTTTCTGCACTGATTGAATGCGAGCTTTTGCAGGTGATGTTGAATGTTCTTCCCACAATTGTGAGCCTGTTCGACAAACTATGGTCATGACACCTATCTCTACAAAATATTGGGTTCCGATATGTGAAGATTCGATTAAGACTTATGTTAATCAGGAATTCAAAAGCTTGGATGAAGTTATACATGTTTACAAGTCTTATGCCAAGGAGGTTGGTTTCGACGTCCGTCATAGCACAAAAATAAAATCACATGATGGTGTGGTTTTTTAGAAGTATCTACTGTGCTCAAAATAATGCTACAAAAACGAGAGTAAGAGAAACCCACCTGGAGCAAAAATGGCAGCCACAACAAGTGTATCTCTCACACCAAAAAGAGCAGCAACACCAGTAGTTGTTGAACATCAAATTAGGCGTCGGGTAGCAAATAGAGTTGGGTGAAAATCTAGGTTCGTATTGAGATTAGATTGGAATAGCGGATACTTAGTCCATTTGTTTGAAGAGAAACATCACCATCCATTGGCTTCTAAAGAGTGCTTACCATTATTAAAAGAAAATCGAGCAATAAATGCAGGACATGAGAGTTTTGTGTTGAATTGTATAAGGGCAAACATTGGTCTAGTGAAGTCTTTTAGATTGTATAAACAAATTGTTGGAGGATACCAGAATATCGGTGCTACTAATGTCGATTTCAAAAACTACAAAAGAGACTTGTTAGCATATATTTCAGGGGCTGATGCACAGTTGGTTATTGACAAGTGTTATAGAAGACAAGAAGTCAGTTCAGCGTTCTACTTTGACTATGAACTTGATGAGTGTGACCGGCTAAAGAGAATTTTCTGGGCTGATCCCATTTCTAGAAAAAACTTTGTTGTGTTTGGTGATGTGGTGTCATTTGATGCAATGTACAGAACTAACAGGTACATATTCATTTTTCTGAAAAATATTTAAATTTCATTATTTTTACAAATAATTGCTTGTGCACATTCATGTTTCACTCTATGGCACATTTATGTTTCAGTGTGTGCACATTTTATGTTTCAGTTCAGTGTCTGCACATTTATGATTTTAGTCTGTGCACAT
This sequence comes from Phtheirospermum japonicum, assembly GCA_014905375.1. Taxonomy (NCBI): domain Eukaryota; kingdom Viridiplantae; phylum Streptophyta; class Magnoliopsida; order Lamiales; family Orobanchaceae; genus Phtheirospermum; species Phtheirospermum japonicum. The sequence goes on along the minus strand of BMAC01000221.1, from coordinate 732,479 downwards.
TTATGTTTCAGTGTGTGCACATTTATGGTTCAGTCTGTGAACATTTATGTTTCAGTTCATTGTGTGCACATTTATGATTTTAGTCTGTGCACATTTATGTTTCAATCTGTGCACATTAATGCATTAATTTTTACACATTAAATCAATAAAAATTTCTTCTGCTACAGGTACAATATGGTGTTTGCACCTTTCTCAGGGATTGACAACCACAAAAAATGTGTCACATTTGCTGCTGCGTTGATAGCCAATGAAGATGTTGATTCTTATGTATGGGTCCTCAAATAATTCAAAAAGGCAATGGTGCATGAGCCAAGATACATCATTACTGACCAAGATCCCTCAATTACAATTGCATTTTCGAAGGTGTTTGAGACTACAATACATCGATACTGTATGTGGCACATCATGATGAAGGTGAGTGAAAAAGTTGGGCCTGTTTTAAGTAGTGATGAAAATTTTAATAAAAGGCTTAAGGATATCGTTTGGAATGAATACATAGAGCCTAAGGAATTTAAAGAAAAATGGAATGGAATTATGGAAGATTTTAACTTAGTAGATCACAGGTGGTTTCGTGATTTATTCAAAATACGCAAACAGCGGATCCCTGCATTTTTTAGGGATGTTTTTATGAGCGGATTGCTGAGAACTACATCTAGATCAGAAAGATAAAACTACTGGTTTGGCAATTTTACAAATCACCAGGACAGTTTAGTCGAATTTTTCATGCATTTCGATAGTGCTATGGATTCGCAGAGAAACACATCATCAAGTTTAAAAAGTGTGTGTGAGTCATATTTTGCGGATCTAAAGACGCCATTAGCTTTGGAGAAGAATGCAAGCTCTGTGTACACAGACATTATATTTATTGAGGTGCAGAATGAAATCTGTGAAGCGTGTTTTAGTTGTAGAGTTTTACGTGTTATTGACAATGATGGAAATGTTGAGTGCGATATTCAAGATAATGGTAAGGTGTTTACAGTAGTGCACAAATCTGATGGTAGTTGTTCTATGTGTTCTTGCAAAAATTTTGAAAGATTTGGGTGGCTCTGCAGACACATTTTTGTTGTCTTTAAGGACTTAAACATGGATGTTATCCCACGAATCCTTTCCCGTTGGACTAAGAACGCAACTCTAAATTCAATATTTCACATCAATGATGCCATTATCGAGCAATCTGCAAAAATCGATGAAAGAAAGTTGCTACTTAACAAATTGTGGTCTGATATACACTTATGTGTGGCATTGGCTGAGACAAGGACAGAGCTCCTTGTTGAGTTTTCAAAGCTTATCAATGAACAAAAAGTGAAACATACAGTTGAGCAACAGGACGATTCATCTACCGCAAGTAAAAAACAAAGAATTGAAACTTTTTGTGGATCTGCACCTGTTGAAATTGCTATTCGTCCTCCTATGCAATCGAAAAATAAAGGGGGTGGGAAAAGAAAAAAACTGGCCAAGAAAAGTCGATTGATGAGAAGCAGAAGAAGGAGAAACAAAGGGTGTGCAAGACTTGTGGTGAAAGGGCAGGGCATAATGCGAGAACTTGTCCAAAGAGAAAACAACAGGTTGTACATAGTAATAGTCAATGACAAAAAATACACAATTGTATTTTCTTTTTCTTTTTTCATCTCTAAAGGTTATACATATTTGCACAAAAATTATAACTTGCAGGTGATTTGAGGAATGAAGCAAAAAAGAGGAGCAGTTGGCAGAGTTGAAGACCATTCATATTATTATTTTTTTATTTGTATTATTTCGAAGTAGGTTGTGCACAAACAAGTATGACTTTCTGCACAACATATCAATCAATTTTGCACAATAGTGCAATAAATTGTGCACTGTGGTACTTAATGAATTACTATTTTAGGTGATGGTCTTTTGGGCTTTTCGTACAAATTAATTGAAATATAGTTTTGTCTGAGATTCACAAATAAAATAAGACCTTTTTGGCATTTTCTAAGCTCTGCAGCATTGAAGACCCTTCATATTATTTTCTTATTTTTATTACTCTTAATTTTTCGAAGTAGGTTGTGCACAAACAAGTATGACTTTCTGCACAACAGATCAATCAATTTCGCATAGTAGTGCATTAAATTGTGCACAGTGGTATTTAATGAATTCCAATTTAGGTGACAGTCTTTTGGGTCGTACAAATTAATTGAAAATATAGTTTTGTCTGAGATTCATAAATAAAATATTTTTGGGGTTTTCTAAGCTCTGGTTTGGCAAATCTTAATTAATTAAATATGTTTACATATTTTCTTATCGTACATCGACAACAGTGCTTAATTTGGATCTAATGACAAACCTTTTTGGGGGGTTTTGTCGGATTGTAATGATATCATTTACACAAATAATGCAATAACATATGCAAAACCAAAAATTGCAACAATTGAAGTTAAAATCTTGGAAACTTAAATATTTCTCTTTCCCTCACCAAGACAACTATTAAAAAATTTTAATATGCAAAACACAGCTTTTCCTAGTCGTAACGAACAAACAGAACAACAAAAATAGACATCAAACATAATAAACATTATGTTCAAGTTTCTTCCTACTTAGACAAGAATTCTTACACAACAAAAAGAGACATTGTTTTGCATGTAATTATTTTGTTTTTCTCGTATTTTTAATTAGGTTTTTATTGTGGTTTTAACAGTTTTTATGTCGGTTATTTAGGTTTTTTAAGTTGTTTTTCTAATCTTGTTGATTTTATTATTTCTTGATAATTTTATAATTTTAATGGGTTACTTGGTTCATTTACCTTGAGGTTTGGCATAATTCTTGGGTTTTTATGTTTAAAATTCCAAATTTTAAAGGTGGAGAAAGTGAGGGCCAAAATACAAGCCAAGACGAGCAAGGACGTGCCAACTCAAGCCAAAAACTAGCTCCAAAACGCCAAAACAGTCTGGAATGGTCGTCAAGGCGAGCCAGGACTCGCCAAACGCACCTTGGCGCGAGTTGGACCGAGCCAAGGCACGCATGCGCGCAACTGCCGGCAGCCCTCGCGCACACCTGCGCGCTCCGCGCGCAGCGCCCAGGCACGTTCGCGCAACCTCTCGCGCAACCTTCGCCCAGGCGCGCGCCAACCATCGCCAGCCCTCGCCAAGCGTCGCCAGCTCGCCAGCACTCGCCCACAAGCGCCCGCCCAGGCCTTCCGACCAGCGCCCACGCCTGCCCCCAGCCTGCGCCCAGGCTCGGCCCATGGTCGAGCCATCTCGAGCCATATCAAGCCAAAATGTGCCAAAAAGCTAGCCAAGGGTCTAGGAAGGTGCCTCCGGGTCAAACTTGGTCAAACCCGGGAATTTCAAGCCTTTTTGGCTAATTTGGCCCATTTAAACCCAATTGAATTAGTATAAATAGACTACAACTCCCATTTTTGTAAAAACACCTCCTCCCAACCCAAGCTTGGGTTTGGGACTTAATTTCTCTCTCTAAATTTTATTTTCAAGCTTTTTGCCTTGGGTTTGTAAGCTCAAGAAGGATTCAAGTACTCCCTTGGATTATTAATTCCTTGCAATTTCAATCAATCTTTTGGATTCTCCATTTAATTCTAGTAAGCTTTCTTTTAATTTCATGCTTTGTTCTTCAATTCCATGCTTGTTCTTCATTTTATGCTTTTTGCCTTGTCTCCTTGATTTCATGTAGATCTTGTGAATCGTCCATGGAATCTAGATGAGTGACACATCTAGATCATAGATCGAGTCCTTGATCGTTTTGATTTTAAGTATTTTATGTGCTTTATGTTAGTTTTAATTTTCATGCTTTGTTTCATGCTTAATTCTATATCTAGGCTTTGTTTCTTGCTATTTTCCTTAAAGTTTCAAACTTTCTTGTTAATTTTCATTGCTCTTTACATCCATGCTTTCAATTTTTTTAATTTGCTATATTTAGGATTTTATACATAGTTGTACCTTGTGCTTGCATGCTTGTACTTGGTGAAACAATGCTTGTTTTTGCTTATTTTCATTAACTGCTTGCATTTTCATTTAAGGCATACGACCGAGGCATCCGACCAACTTGCAATTTCAATATCTAGCTTAGTTTAGTTAGTTTAATTTCGTTATTTTCATTTTCCTTTTATTTTTCAAGCTTGAAACACATTGAAACTCTCAATCGAATCGAGTCCCGATAATACTGAGCCAAGAACCCTTTGATTTATTTCAACACCACGAAAACTCTTCAAACAAAATGGAGCCGTTGCGGCACGGCTTGGTTAAGGCTTTCGGTTTAATTGTCGTTTCATTGTGTTTTTAGCTTTCTTTGGTATTTGACGCTTTTTCTTTAAGTATGCAAGGTACTTATAACTATGGTGGATACATTCCCAACATGGGAGGGCATGGTACAAACCATGTTTGGAATGAGATGTTGTATAATGGGTATGGCAACGTGGGAGGGCATGGTGCAAACCACGTTGCCAATGGTGGTTATGGTTATGGGCAACCCAACATGGGAGGGCATGGTGCAAACCATGTTGGGTTTGGTAGTGTCGTGGGTATGAATGGTTCTTCCGGAGGGTATGGTGCTTCAAATCCTTACTAAGAGGATTATGAGTCATTTGGCGGTCCGAGCTCCTATGAGATAAGTCCCCCCATCCGTACTATGAGGGATCTTAACCAACCTTTTTTGGGATGTGGATGGTGTGGAACGAGTGCTCATATTCATGACTATTGCCCTTTCATGTCCTCGTTCGATTCTGTTGATATGTATGGAGACCATGGATATCCGCTGGGACCCGCTTGTGCTACGCCTTCTTTTACTCCACCGCCGACTCCCGATCCTTATGAGTACTTAGGAGGTTTGAGCTCCAATGACCAAAATGCCCCTCCCGCCCTCGATATTATGATGCATGCTCCTATTCCACCCCTCGATCCGACTCTCTTGGCCATTTCGCAAGGATTGAATTCGTTGATCGCTACGTGTGGTGCTCTTAATGCTAAGTGTGGTGCTATTATTACTAAGTGTGACACTCTTGATGCTACATTGGATCAAGTTGCGAGCGATACTGATATGCTTAAACGAGCTCATGCGGATTCCTTACTCATGGACATGCTTCAAGAGTTAGTCGAAGAAGCGTATATGGAGGCCAAGACTAATGAGGAGGTGGTTGGCCCGACCGTCGATATTGAGGGATGTAGAGAGGATGAGCCCCTTGTTCTAAATGATGAGCCCGTTGTGCCTCTATGTGACCCCGATTTGTGTGAAGATGATTCTCGATGTGTCGTTGGGGGCAACGACGACTTTTTAGAGGGGGAGGTGGGGGTTGTTGATGATAAGCTTGGAGAAAAACACGATTATCTTGAGGAGGATGAGGAGAGCAAGTCGATTATTATCCTTGCAAACTCGCACCGGGAAGAAGGGGAGAAGAGGATGGTTGAAGGGTTTAAAATTCTTAAGAGTGCTATTGATTGGAGACCGGGAGTGGTTGAGAGAGTGAGCCCGTTGAATTTGATTCTTGATGAAATGATGAGAGCTGGGATTTGGATATTGTTATTGGAGGGCTTGATGTTCGTACTCGCCGGGAGTGAGTGGGTGAGTCCCATTCATATGGTGCCCAAGACGAGCGGCTCGTTAGTTCTCGAGGATGGATACGGAGAATTGTTGTCCATGAGGGCAACGACGAGATGGAGGATGTTGATCGATTCTAAGAAGTTTAATCCGGCTACCAAGAGAGATCATTTCCCTCCCTCGTTTGTTGATCAAAGGTTGAAGAATCTAGCCGGCCATTACTCCTATCATTTCTTTGATGAGTCTTCGGGTCATTTTAAAATTACCATCCCACCCGAGGACCTAGCCGAGACGAGTGTCGTTTACCCATTTGGAACGGTTTCTTTTTTGCGGATCTTATATGAGCTATGCAATGCGCCAAAGACGTTTCAAAGAGTGGATCCTCCCGACAAGGAGGAGATCGTTTTGATGGACCCTCCCATTATCTTCCCACCTTGATCGAAAAGGGAGTACGTCGAGCTAGTGACGTAAAACAAGCGCTTCTCGGGAGGCAACCCAAGTTCTTTCCATTTCTTTCTTATATTGAAAAATCCAAAAACATTACAAATTCAAAAATCCAAAAAAAAAATTTTGAAAAATTGAAAAAAAAAATATATATTTTGTTGAAGTTCATGTACATATTTCCTTGTGTTTTTGATTTTGTGTGATTTTCTTTTCTAGGTTTTGTTTTCCGACGACGACCATGGGACGATTAGTAAAAGTGGTAGTSTTCATGAAGCCGGGAGATACTAGCCATGCTCGATGTTCACTCGGTTTGCTTAGATGCTTAGGTGGACCCCACCGAGCTCGACCACAACTTGCTCGGTTGAGGAAGTTTCTATTCACCCTCCTTTTACTTGTTTTTCATTAAAATGCGGGTAATGCATGGTTTAAGTGTGGGGTGGGTAGGTGGTTAGGGTCCGGGTGTCAAAAAGCATGTTTTGTTGTTCTTAACTCGAGCCTTGGCGAAGTGACGCTTACTTTTTGCGAATTTATATGGTTGAGTCAATTTTTGTTTATTTTGAGTCGTTATTATATTGTTGAACAACTCCACATGCTTGAAAGTTTGAATAGTTTACTTATCGGGTTTTTGCATGTTTATGGCCTCTTGTGTGAGGGGTTGAATTTTTGTGCTACGTCCAAACCCGCCTATATATATATAATCAGCATTTTCTCGTGAAAAGATTGCAAAGCTCTAAAATCTCTTTTGATTTTGCTCCCAAATTCGGTGCAAACTAGTGAGTAGCCTTGTGTGATTTATCGGCTTGCTTGCATTTTTATGGAAATTGCATCGAGGAGGTTTAACTTTACTCGTACATGATTGAATTTGAAAATGACCTCGAGGCACATAAATTACCCTTGTTGAGTCGGTCAATGCATGCACCTTGTCAAGATTTCACAAATCAAACGCTCAAAATTGCTCAAGTACATGACCAAATAAGAATCGAAAGAGGTCTTTATTATGGGTTGTAATGTTGGCTCTTTGGTAAGGTATGGAATATATGGATATAGTGGTTAACACACGATCAAACGTTATCAATAACACACAAAATCCTACTCTCTAAAGCC
>BMAC01000221.1:649822-716155 GCA_014905375.1 Phtheirospermum japonicum | reverse complement strand
TCTTGCGCTTTGTTGGTACCCTCTTCTGGTTTGTCGATGCCAGATTGTGTTCCGTCAATGCCCCCATGTTCTTCATTGATGCCCTGTTGTGTTTGGTTGACATTCTCTTGGCTTCTGTTGACACGCTCTTGCGTTTGTGAAATGCCAAGGAATGATTGTGCTGGCATCTTGCATCTTCATGAATTTCTTATCTTCCAATAACACTTGAGGGGCTCTTTGCACCATCTCTAGTATTTCAAGACCAGTAGATGCAAGCAACCTGGTCTTTGTAGCAAATTCCTCAACAAAAACCTGTTTCACAAATACTTATATTTAAAAGTCTAATATAGACAACATTTAGAAACAAATATACATTAGCCATAAAAATAATGAACCTATTGCACATTATTTGATATACTCGTGCACATTAGTTCATAACTGCATGCACAAAATAGCCACTATATACAGAACTATTAAAAAATGCATGCACATCAAGTTGCACATTAGTTCATACAGTCGTGCACATTAGTTCATAATTACATGCACAACTAGCTACTATATACAAAACTATTAAAAAATACTTGCACATAAAATTGCACATTAGTTCATACTCAAGTGCACATTAGTTCATAGTTACATGCACAAAATAACCACTATATTCAAAAAATAGCCACATCAAATACCTGTACAGACTCCCTGTTGCCAGCTCCTTGTTTCCAGCATTCTTATTTCCAGTACTCTGCTCCTCGTTCATTCTTTTTTTCAGGAGCATCCATCGTTTCTGGATTTTTCAGCACCTCAGATTCTGTTTCTTCATCCACAAAACCCCTCCCAAATGCACCAGTTTTTCCCTCCGCAACTTCTCTATCTTTCAACAACATGTCGGTCCATCCTTTGTAAGTTGGAAAAACTTCTTTTCACATTGCGTATAGATAACACAACTTTGTCCACATAAAACACCTACATATTAAAAAAAATAATTAAAAATTTTTATTGCATAAATTTTAATTATATATAAAAACAACACTTGTGTTAAGAACACTGACCGTCAAAAACAGGAGAGGTCCTGTGTACCACTTTTCCCCGCTATCCTCCCAAGACATCTTTGTCCTCACCAAGCACTCGATCATATACTCACACCAATTCATATCCTTAATCTTTGATAGATCGTCAAGAAGATGCAATACATTAGTGTGAAACTGTTCCATTACTCTGAGCTTCAAACAAGCAATTAACAAGCAAAATAACAAAGTGTCTCTTGAACCAGTCCCCACCGTCAACATATTCCTTCATTTTCACAGCAAGATTTGTTGGGGTTATCCCATAAGGACTAGGCTCAAAAAAACCCTTGAATTCTTGATCGAGTTCTGACTGCTTCCTTTTCTTCTTATTAATGATTGAAATCTTCCCACGGGGAAAGCCAAAAATAGAGGACACATCATCTTCTTTGATGTGCAACTTTGACCCATCGTATAACTTCAGCTTGCGATCAAGGTGATTGAAGTTTTTCACTAACCAGTACCCCATCTTTACTGGTATTGAAGTTATTGATAAATCCAAAAGAGGACCAAATCTAATATCTGCAACATCTTTTCTCTGGCATTCATTTAATGATGACAACGCTCTTACAAAAACCCCAGGCGATGACCTATTGTGAAAGACAAAACTTGGGGCCATCGCTGCTTTTGGTGGCACAATCAGCACGTGCAGGTATGGTGATAGGCGAGAAATTGTGCTTTATTTAATGGGTTTAATTCCTATATTTTTATGTGCTTAATATTCTTATATATATTTATTTCTCGCATATTTATTATTATGAGTGGAGGAGCACCAATTGTGTATTTCTCTCTTATTTTGCAGTAATTAGGTGCTAAATTGGTGAGTTAAAGATTTAAAGATGATGCATAAGAGTAGCAAGAGGAAACGAGAGACAAAACGAGTGAATTGGCAAAGAAAGGACGATTCTGGACTTTCTAGATGGGTTATCGCTGGATACAACCGTTATAGAAAGTGCCGCTGACTGCTGCCTACAAGAACCGATGTCGTTCGATGTACCTGCCTACAGAGCTCTCTGTCGCGTCAGTCGACGCGGAACCGATGTTAATCGACGCGAGCGCACCGAATGCGTCGACGCTGCTGAGCCTGACGCCTGCGAGCACTGCTGCATCGCTCGCTCAGTCCGCCCGCGTCGATAATCTAGACGGCTGACTCTAGAACCGTTATAGAAAGTCCTGGCCATGCACTTGCCCGCGAACTCACTGTCGCGTCGATCCGAAATGCGTCAGTCGACGCGACTGCCAAGAAAATGCATTTTTAAGGGTTTCTTATTGCCCAAGACTTCATAAACCTATAAATACCTCCCTTAAACATCAAAAATGGCTGGAGCATCAATCCTAGGGTTCCAAGACACCAAAAAAGAGTCCAAAACACCCAATTCAACCATCCATCAAGAGCTTGAAGATTGAAGACTCAAGATTCAAGATCTAAGCTTTCTTATCTCTTTTTTATCTTAGATTTATGTTTTATTTCTTTATTTTTCTGTTATTCTATGAACTCCATGAGTGAGTAGATTGTTTTATCTAGTCCTAGGGATGTGGAAACCCTCGTGATATTATGTTTAATTAATTGATGCGTATTTCTTTCGTTCTTCATATGAGATTGCTTGTGTTATCTTGTTTACATATCATGATTTCTTAATTCATGACATGATTGCTTAATTCTTGATTTGGATTGGCCACCTAGATTAGGGATTTGGTTATCAATTGCTAGAAAGAGGACTGCTTCCCGTGTAATTGTCGTAGTTTCGATTTCTCTGAAGCAACTAATGGTCTCGTATCATTAGGGGTAACACAACATAGGTTGAATAAACCGAGCTTATGCGTTTATTGCTTAGATTAACCTATTTGCCTAGATATTAATGTTGTTGTTGGGTTGAATCTAGAGAGCTTATTCTAGGTTATTCAATAATTAGAATCAATTAAAGAGCTTATTTTAATTGAGTAAACGGTAAGGGTGAATTCGAGTAACAGAGCTTATTGTTACTTAGAGTTTTTAGTTTCATATGATGAGTGGATTTTATATTGCAATTGGTTAAATGAATTGAACGAGGGTGGAAACTGAACTAGGACTGGAAAGTTATTTTATTATTATTTCTTATTTATTTTGTTTAATTGTTTTTAATTGTTTTCGTTGTTTTATTTAGTTATTTAATTTTCGTTAGTTAGTTTATTATCTCTACCCCCGTTTTCTTGTTTATTTAAATACGAATAATCACAAATTAATCCACACTCCTCGTGGGATCGACCCTTGCTTGCCACTGCTACTAGTTAGTAGAGGAAAGTCGAGGAACTTTATAAATATTATTTTTGACGCTTCAACGACGAGCGGTCAAATTTTGGCGCCGTTGTCGGGGAGTGATGCGTTTAAATTGTGATTTGACGTATTTTAATATTTTTATTTTTATTTTATTATTTTCGTTTTCAAAAAAAAAAAAAAAAAAATTAATTAATTAATTTTCTTTTTAGATTTTATGACTATGGCAGGAGCGAGAGAACGCACGTTGAAGGAGCTAGCAAATCCGGATCTCCCGCAACAACAATTTTGCATCACATTTCCAACCTTGGAGGATGCTAAATTCGAGTTGAGATCCGGATTAATCTATCATTTGCCGGCGTTCCATGGATTGGATGGCGAAGACCCCGCACAAGCATTTGAAGGAATTTCATGTTATATGCACGAGCATGAAGCCCACCGGAGTAACGGACGACCAAATTAAATTACGGGCGTTTCCATTTTCATTGAAGGGTCTAGCCAAAGATTGGCTTTATTACTTACCTCCTGGATCCATCACCACGTGGATGGAGTTAGAGAGGGTGTTTTTGCAGAGATATTTTCCCGCTTCACGAGTGGCGAGCTTGCGTAAGGACATTTATGCAGCAAGACAAGCGCAAGGGGAGACATTGCATGAGTATTGGGAGCGTTTCAAGAGACTCGTTGCTAGTTGCCCACAACATCAAATTGGCGAGGAGTTATTAATACAATACTTTTATGACGGTCTCTGTTTCACTGATAGAAATATGATCGATGCGGCAAGCGGAGGCTCACTCATGGATAGGACACCGACGGCGGCAAGGGAGTTGATCTCGAACATGGCGGCTAATTCTCAGCAATTCGGCTACCTTGATAATTCATCGAGATTTTGCCATACATTCGATCATGTCACCGATGATTGCCCAACGCTACGAGCCATTCGTGAAACGAACGCCTATGGAGTGAGGCCTAGACGATGTCAAGAGGAGAACTACGATCCTTACGAGCCAAGGTGGGGGGACCCTCCAAATTTTCAAAGGGGACAAAAATTTTTCGAGACAATATGATGACCATCCCCAAGCACAAGAAACCGTCCCCAGCCTTCATAAAGATGATGGAGGCCATGATTACAAACACCAAGAAGCTCGAAGCCCAATTGAGTCAAATGGCGGATCACATAAGCCAATTGGATAAACGATTGTCTTCTCAAACTGAGGAACGCATGGAGAATGTGAATGCCATCACATTGGCACTCCGTGCACTTTGAGACCTCCACCGAAACCCCCATGGACTTGAGGGGTAACACGTCGAGCCGACGACGTTAAGAAAAGGCGCTTGTTGGGAGGCAACCCAATGTTTACATTATTTTATTTTTCAATTTTTATTTTTATTTTTGCAGTTGAAGGGATACTAAGCTTGGTTGATTTGGACGATTGGGCATATTTTCGAAAAAGATCGTTTGGAACCGAGAACCCCCTCGATGTTTACCCCGGTGAATTATTTTCCCTTACTCTTCCCTTATGATTTATTATTTGCTTGTTCTTGCTTTATGCTTGAGGACAAGCTAAAGTTTAAGTTTGGGGGAGTGGGTTATTGAGATTAATATTGTGCTGAAAATTGCTAAATTTTTGAAATTTTTGCAATTAAATTCCGGGAATTGAGAATTAAAAATGTTAAAAAGTACTTGCTTGAATTGCTTGAATGAATTATGTTTCGGTTAAATTTTTAGTTGTCATTTGATTTAGAGGTCAATTGTACGCATGTTAGTGCTTTTGTGATTCATTGTGGGGCGTCAATTCTAGATTATTGCGTTGCTGATGTGTATTTGTGGTTGTCGTACTCAATATGAGTTGTGTGGGGCCTTGAAGTTGGCGGTTGTGTGAAAATATCTCTTTAGTAGAAACAGAAGTCAAGTAAAGTCCGGTTGGAGTATACCGGCATGGTGTTAGTTGAAAATTGAAAAAAAAAAAACAATTCAAAAAGAATTGAGGTGCTAAAACAGCTGCCTATCCGTGTAYCAAGTGCAATTCGCTTACAAATTCTAAGGGCAAAATCCAATGAAGATGCTAGTAGCTCAACAAATTCATGCACGTATTCAAGTGGCGCAAATCCAATCAAAACCTCAAACATGGCGGAGGTGAACTCAACAAATCAAATACCTAATCAAGACGATCCTCCTATCCAGCGCCGAATCATTATCAAGTCAAGTCAAGAACGGTAGTGCGGAGCTGCGGGCCTCAATTAAAAAAAATAAAAATAAATAAATAAATGGGAGGACGAGATATTTGATCGTGACCAACAATGGATAGAGCCAAACCATTGATTAGCGAGGGGGCACCATAGTACATTGACGTGGCGTATATAAAAAGGGGTTGCTTAACTGCTGGGGTCGCTTGAGTCAATACATGAAACGCTTGCGATTTCTAGAAATATAGTGGTGTCTAGAGTCCAGATGAGTTCATTTGATCAATTCGAATGACCTACTTATCTTTTATTTATTTTGTGCTTAAATTCTATATGTTGCTTGAGGACAAGCAAGGTTTAAGTTTGGGGGATATGGGGCACTCAAAGTCATCATCATCTGCTGCTAAATAATACAATTAAAGAATAAAGTTAAAAAAAGACAAAAATAAGTATAATATAGACTGCAGAGCAATAATAAAAAAAATACCTTGTTCTGTAGCTTTCATCTTAGTACACCTTGTTTTTTTTGCTTTTCTTTTCGATTCAATGACATCAATCTTCCTCTTCTTCGTAATTACACCTGTGCATATAAAAAATGTATTACAAAAAATAAGCACAAAATATATCAAAAAAGACCATAAAAGGAGAATACACCTGTGCATATGCTATACATTTCTTTGCACATTAATAGAGATTTTTTTGCACATTACAGTTCATTTCTTTGCACAGCTACAATATACACCTTAAAAAGCTTGAAATCATTTCAATGCAATGGATTTTGCATATTAGTGAAGATTAATTTGCACATTATAATACATTTATTTGCACTACCATGTACATATCATCATTCCTTATAAAAACCGATGGTGAGAAAAATACAAAATATCATCAAAAAAAGATATAGAAAAACCCAAAAGCCTAAATTTATTACCTTGCTTGTTTGTTTTTTGAACTTTGGTTACTTTAGGTTAAACCTCGGGAACCAATTCAGTATTCTCTCCTACAACATGCACGTAAAAGGAACCCAATATTGGCGTTGTACCCTTCACGCCAATATCTTCCTTATTCTTTATTTTTAATTCAACCTGCTGTCTTGAATCCTGAGGACTTGACTCCAGAGGAGCAGAAACATCAGGAATAGGATTCTTCTTCGCGGCAACATCTGCCTTCTTCTTCGTTCGTAATTCTTCCTCTTGCATTGAATCTTGAGGACTCAAATCCTGAGGATCAGAAGGCATAGAAACTACAGTTTTGCCCTTCGTGGCAATATCTGTCTTTTTCTTACCCTTACCTACAAATGCACAAATTTGAATTCCATGAGGAAAATAAACTTCACAAAAATAAACACACATGATCCAACACCTACATGCCACATTAATTTGAGATAGTGCATATACACAGACCACATAAAAACTAATATTCATCCCAAAGATCCTTGAAAAGTAAGAGAAGCACAAAAGAACTAACAGAGAACTTCCAGATTTTGTAGTTGAGGAAATACCATTTTGAGAATATCAATCTCCTGTTAGTAGAATTTACAGTGAATGATAACATGTTGATGATTAAAGAAAGCATTTCAATATATTTATGCATAAAACAAACAAATGAATTATTATGTACAGTTTGATCCTTATATAAATGAGATGATCGCTTTCTGCTACATTACTTACAAAACCATAAAATGTAGGCTTCTCTTGAAAAGAAAAGTGTTAAAAAAAAAAGAGAGAAAACATACCAGCATTCTTATTTGGCAAATCCTGAGGATCAGAAGGCATAGAAACTACACCTTTGTCCTTCGTGGCAATACCTGACTTCTTTTTACCCTTCCCTACAAATGAACATAATCGAATTCACACACGAGAAAATTAAAAACTTCGCCATTATAATTGTATCTAATGCATTGTGCATTTCACACAAACCCTACCCAGAAAAATTTAAGCAGATGTAAGGAATATCTATAATATAACGTCTACTGTTTTAATGCTAAATAAGTATCAATTGAACCATGTATACAATAACACACATAATTTATTGACCAAAACATAATAAATTTTGTGGTGGTTGAAATTCAATTTCAATTAGTCTAAATGCTAAAATCACACATCAAACTAAAAAGGCAAAAGAAATGAACGGAAAAGGCTCCTCTAGAATGAATTGCATGTTTTCATACATACAAAATGCCTGCATAATTCCTATTTCAAAAATTGTACCAGCTAGTATTACAACATCTTTCACATATATAAAAACAGAAATATCCCACCATCTTTGATTAAAAATAAGCATCATCACCAATAGCACCAAGTTCACAACCTCTATCCCATTGTTTACCAACGACACTATGCTGAACTTAAACACTAATACTCCTTGGTCATACTAAATAAGTTACCCCTATTTTTATATACAAACTACTATTATGTTCGCTGGCATTACCCCTATTAATTTTATTTTATACTCCTAAATAAATTTGGCGATTGACAAAACCCAAAAGGTTAGTTACTCCTATTATGTTGAACTCTTTTTTTCCTTTTTAGCAAGATTAATATACTAAATGTAATTAACTTGACATGCTGAGTAATATTTTAAGCAACTTGTTTAAGTCACAATAATTATAAACACAATGCATACTAGGTTAACACTATTATGGAATCTGGGCCGTTTGCATTATTTGAATCATCACAAAAAAATGCAGGCCATATCTAGCCATCCTTGAATAACATTAAACTAGGGTTTTCGGGATTTTGAGTCATCACAAATTCAAAAAAAAAAGGAAAAACGTACCAGCATTCTGTGGAGATTTCTGCGGTGAAATTTTCTTCTTCGGTTGAGATTTCTGCGGAGTTTGTCCCATCGATTGTATACACTAGGGTTTTCGGGATTTTGCAACGGAGAGGAGAAGGTAGATTACGTTTTGGGGTTTCCGATAATGGAGACGAAAACGAAGAGGATATGGTAGATTGCGAGTGGGTGATTGCTTCTGTGAGATGAAAATTGAGACGAAAATGGCGAGAAGAAAATAGAGAGAAAATGGTAGACAAAAATGGCGAGATGAAAGGGCTTCTGCTTCTGTTCTGTGCAAAAATGACGCGTGGGTTATTCAGAAAATGTAGAGAAATGACTTTAATTACAAAAGCACCACCAAGATTTTAAAAATTACAAAAGCACCACCGAAAAATAATTAAAATGGTAAGAAATGGGTGGTCAGGATTCATTCTCATTTCTCACCTACGGATCTATTCTCACACGATCCTATACACACACACACACACACACACACACACACACACACACACACATATATATATATATATATATATATATATATATATATATATATATATATATATATATATATATATAGGAAGAATTATTTTTTATTTTTTATTTTTTGCCCGTCAGTATTATATTTTTTATTTTTTTAATATTGCTGACGGGTATTGGTCGTCAGTATTTTTTTTTTGTAATATTGCTGACGACCTATGCCTGTCAGCAAACTCGTCAGCATAGTGACTAGTTAGCATAGTGACCCGTCAACAATCTGTCAGTATATGTTGACGACTCGTTGTCCGTCATCATTTTCCCTCAGCATATCCCTTTTTTTTTTTGTAGTGATAAATATCTTAAATATCATTTAACCAGAAAACTAAGAAAGAGTCTAAAATGTTAATTAATTAGAAACGGATGGAGTATATAATAATATCTCAAATGTTTTGTAAGAATATCAAGGAAGAATTAGTCAAACTGATTAGCACCATCGTAGATAAAATAATATAAATTAAGGAAAATAGCTATCAAAGAATTAGTAAAAAAAACAAAATATTTTTAACGAAAGGTTGATTTTCTTTTTCCTATTTATACAAAAATTACAATTTATAAGACACAATAGAAAATAACAAATAAAATAGAACTCTATGATAATATATAATAATATCTTAAAGTTTTGTAAGAATATCTAGGAACAAGTAGTTATATCGATTAGTACGTCTATCATGTAAATCAAATAATATAAATTAAAAAAATGTTATCAAAGAATTAGTGAAAAAAATATTTATAACGAAAGGTTGATTTTTTTTCTATTTATATGAAAACATTGATCAATCACATAATGTACTAAGAAAAATTGGTGTCAAATAATTACTTAGACAGACTAATTATAAAAAGTTAAAAAAAATATTAGCGAGAAAACACGAGGTGACGGGTGTTTTAAACAGAGAATTTTTTTATTTATTTTTTTTGAAAGGGCGTTATTAATAAAAAAGAAAAAATCGTAGAGTCAAACAAAAGAAAATTCACACAAACATACACGTCAAAAGCATGAGAATACAATGTACATTAAATTGAATTTGTAATGTAGGGTTCGATTCTAGATATATATTTAACTTACATATACAAGACGGTACTCCATAGAATGCTATTTGACATAATACATGGTGATTAGTAAACTAACTGCAAGTCAAGCAACCTACTATGTTTCCTTATTCTTTTGTTTGAATGCTTTCTAATTTAAGAGTTTCGGAATTTATATTGTCCATGGCTGGATCTTTTGATCTCCAAGGAGGCGAGGGTTAAAAAGGCTTTCAAACAAATCGAAGCATCCTCCTATTTGTTAATTCTATTGACACCTTGCTGAGGTGTCAACTCCTTATGCCTCCATTGTACACATATCTCTTCCTTATAAATCATAAATCTTATGTGTCAATTTATCAAAAATAGGTATTATTTACTTCCTTTTATAATTTTTGGTCTAGGGTATATAATAGAGCTTTTTTAGGGTTAGAAACATTCATTTTCTCGCATACCCGCCTACCAGCCGCTCTCTCTCCTGCTGCCTCTCTCTCCCTCTCTCGCCTCTTTTTTTATCTTTGTTTCCGATTTATATAAATAAATTTTGTTATATTATATTTTTAATTCTGGATGTATTCTGCTGATTTGTTTTCATTTTTAATTCTGGATGTATTCTGGCATTTCCGGGCGTTATTCTTCTTCTGGATTTCATTTCTGGGCGTTATTCTTCTGAGATTTAATTCTGCGTAGATTTGTTTGCGTTTCTTAAATCTGAGATTTCTGGCATTTCTGGGTATTTTTAATTCTGGCGTATTTGTGTATTTGTTTCTTCGTAGATTTCTGGCATTTCTGGGCGTTATTCTTCTGAGATAGAATTCTCTGCGTCTGAGATTTTAATTCGGATGTTTTAATTCTATTTTCCGCGTCTGAGATTTAATTTTCTTAATTCTGCGTTGATTAATTTTCTTAATTTTGCGTAGATTTGTTTGCGTTTTAATTTTCTTAATTCTGCGTAGATTAATTTTCTTTTTGTTTGCGTTTCTTAATTCTGAGATTTCTGGGTGAGATATGTTTTAATTCTATTTTCTGCGTCTGTCTGCGTAGATCTGCGTCTGAGATTTAATTTTCTTAATTCTGATTTGTTTATTCTGATTTATTTTTAATTCGGATGTTTTAATTATTTTCTGAGATTTAATTTTCTGTTTTCAGATTTAATTTTCTTAATTTTGATTTTGTTTTAATTCTATTTTCTGCGTAGATGCGTTTTCATTTTTAATTCAGAGATTTGTTTGAGTTTTTTCTGATTTGATTTGTAGAGATTGCCTTTGTTGAAAAAATAAATAAATAAATAAATTTTGCCATAATTAAGTATAAAAACATTTTTAATTCCAGTATTAATAAAGTGAATAAATTGGAATGACATATATAAATTGGAAAACAATGAAGAAAACATTTTCTTAATTGGAAAATAATGAAGAAAATATTTTCTTAATTGGCCAATTAAGAAAAAAGTGAATAAATTGGAATGACATATATAAATTGGAATGACATTTTTAATTCCAGTATTAATAAATTCTCTGTTTGTGGACAGTCAATATTTACTGTCCCAAATGTGAAGACATATCACTTGAAATTTAATCTACGTACCATTTGCTTAATTACATTGTGTTTTTTTCTCCTCTCCTTCCCATGCGCTTAATTACATTGTTTTTTTTTTCCTGTTCTTTCCTTCCCATGCGACCTTCATTCGGCTCTTTTTCCAGCCGAGTACTCTTCATTATTTCAGTATTATTTGTAGACGTTGACCTATTAAATGCATATACATAACTTATTTCCTTATACACTAAAAGTAAATGCATAAATTTCAAATCATAATTAGAATATCCGAATTTATGATGATTATAAATTGCAATATTTTGGCAGATTTGTAGATCTAGATTGACAAGTTCACCTATTAAATGCATGTACAAAAATTAAACAATCTAATTTTTATATTAACTGCAAGATTCTAGCAAACACATAAAAGATAACCAAATGAATTTAATGGTATGTTAATTGCAATTTCAAAATGACTTACCATACAGTATTAAAAAATGGTTTGGTTGATTGATTTTACCATATTCGAAAAAAATATTTATATGTTAAAGTTGATTAGTTAATATAATTAATAGATGAAAAAAATTATTAAGATATTGTATCTAAGTTTAATATATTAGTTTAATGAAATCAATACTATAGATATTATTATTATTATATTATTATTATTATATTATTTACATTACTATTATAAACATAATTAACTTATTTCCTTATAGACTAAAAATAAATGCATAAATTTCAAATTATAATTAGTATATCCGAATTTATGATGATTATATACTGCAATATTTCGGCAAATTTCTAGATTTAGATTGACTAGCTCACCTATTAAATGCGTGTACAAAAATGAAGCAAGCTAATTTTTATATTAATTGCAAGATTCTAGCAAATACATAAAAGATAACCAATAATTTAATTGTATGTTAATTGCAATTTCAAAATCAATTACCATCAAGTATTCAAAATGGTTTCGTTGATTGATTTTACCATATTCGAAAAAAATATTTATATATATGAGCATTAATATCCAAGGAATAAGAGGAAAAATAAATCCTGATGAAAGTGAGAACTCTTACTTGCTATTCTTTACATCATTTCTATTTGAGATCATTTATACATACTACAATGAGTGACTTCTAAAAATTCCATTTTAAAAGTTCTGATTACAGATAGATAAGTATGGAAATATATATCATTTTTAATTAAGGATGTGGGTTTCATTATTCGCATGATATTTTTTTCTTCTTCCAATTTTTTTTTTTTTTTGAATTATGGTTTTGTTTGTTTAGTTTTACACTGTGTACATTGAGGATTTTGAATTTTTGTAGTAAGATGATTATGTGGTAAGGTATTTAAAGTTTTGTGTTTTTGTGATGTCGTACTTTCTGTTTTGTTCGTAATAAATATGTTTTATCACGCCAATAATAACAGAGAATAATTTTGTAAATCAAATGAGGTCAGATTTGTACCTTAGAATTTGGGTTTTTGAATTATCAATCTTTGTTTGTTGAATTTTGTGTATGTCAAACTTCTTAAATATTGATAATTCACTTTCTGAATTTATTAAAATTAACTTTTTATGTATTTTTTAAATATACCCGCGTAAATGCGGGTATTTAAACTAGTTGATTAGTGATATAATATTCCCAATCATCGCCTATTGCTATCACCAATAGTATACATTCACGTGTCCAGCCCATACTATACGTGTCCTTTTACCTTACCTTTTCATTGTTACAATACACAACAATTAACCCACAGTAGTAGCTTGCTTGACTCGCTAAGTTAACTAGTGCCGGCAAGAGTAATCCTCAGTTTGAACATTATCTCAATTTTAGTTATTTTAATTGGGAATTGAATTTTACAAGAGATTCGTGTTCATATTTCTAACTAAACCCATGATTTTGTTCTCCACACAAGTGTCAAAATTAGACATGATATTTATGTTCATAAAATAATATTAGATGATAATATGGGCACATGTTATTTTTAGCAAATTTAAACATTTCAAAAATTAACACACATATATACATACATATATATATTTACAAATCATAATTAATCGAGAACTTTATTGAATAATATTCAATTAAAAATTAATATAACTTTACGATGGTATATGAAACACCTGATTTTCAAGAACATCCAACTTCTACAAGTGGTGGGTCACCGGGTTATTCAAATAAGATGTGTTTTATGTGGTTTTCTCATGTTGCAACCACCCATACCAAATCGGTTGAACATTCCATTAGGGAGCCTGGTCTTGACTCTTCTTTATGGTATTCCGTCTCGTCCGGCTCTTGGAATCACATCCAGCAGTGGTTGGAACAGCTCGGTGCACATAGCATGGTTCACCTGATTCATTATGTTTGATGATATATATTTTTTGTACGATAATATATGTATGTTATGTTTAATTAAATACGAATGTTATATTTGATGAATATAATTGTTAGTAACATGAATATTTATTATCGCACATAACATAAATATACACGAAACATACATGTATCATCCCACAAAATATACATATACTATCACATAGAAGAGACTGGGTGTATTTCCATACTTTTATTCGCACAATATATATATATATATATATATATATATATATCATCACGAAGAAGAGATACCTTATTTTAGGGGTTTATTAAATAACTAATATAAATATAATTATAAATTGATAAAATATAATAAAATTTAAAAAATTGAAATTTTGTATCGGGGCGCTTGTAACATCAGCGTCCCGCCCTTTTAATTTTAAAAAAAAGAAAAATCGGGACGCTAATGTCAAAAGCGTCCCGAACCTTTTTATTAAAAAAATAAATTATGTGGCCGATTTGAAAAACAAATATTCGGGCCGGGACGCTTTTGACAAACACGTCCCGACCTTGTAGAATTTGAAGGTGTATGGCTTTAAAAATAAATCTCAAATTTACGATGTTGTTATCAGTGTTAAACAACACTGACTACCAACATCGACCAGAGTAAAATAAAAATTATGCAGCGGAAATAAAATTTAAGAACACAGCAAATTAAATTCAGTTCACGAGTAAAAGTACTTGTGAACTTGGGTGTACAAACTCGAAAACTATTTTACTTGTCTTGTACACGATCAATACAAAAAGATAAGAAGTAATATATGAAAACTAAAATATCAAAAACTTGATACTAAATACTTGTCGCCGTGATGACAAGATCTTCTCCGTTGGTCACACAACTTCGAAAAACTTGTTAATCTCGAACAATGGCTCCAAGTAGCTATCTTGCTTGTGTTCTTCCTTGATGCTTTGCGTCGCTCGTTCCTTGTTTTTCCGTGCGTCTCTTGGTTGTGGCAAAGATTGATTTGTCTTGTGTCCTTGTGTTGTCTTAAATAGACAAGTCCTAAAGTCCTAGTTTTGATAAACAAGGAAAATAAATTATAAACGAAATCTAGGAAACTAATTAAAGTCCTAATCATAAATTAGGAAACAAATAAAGTTCTAAAATCTAGTTCTCTAATTTATTTTGAACCCAAGAAAGACAAACAACTAAATAAGGAATTATTCACAAGAATAAAATCCTCAACAGACCTGGATTTCTTTTTCTTTTTCAATTCGGCCACATAACTTTTTTTCCAATTCGGTCCAAAAATAATTTGTAACATTTTTTTTCCTGTTTACAATTTGTTATTTTTATTTTACAAGCTTATTAGGGAAATAAATGAATATATAACTTTTTTCGGCCCAAAAGATAATTTGTAAATTTTTTTTTTATAAATTATTTGGAAAAAATTATTTTGGGGCCGAACTGAAAAAAAAAATTGTGGCCGAATTAAAAAATAAAAAATTTGGGCCGGGACGCGTTTGTTAAAAGCGTCCCGGCCCCAACATTTCTTTTTTCAAATCGGCCACAATTTTTTTTTAATAAAAAAGTACGGGATGCTTTTGACATTAGCGTCCTGAATTTTCGTTTTTTTTTTAAATTTAAATGGGTGGGACGCTGATGTTACAAGCGTCCTGATACAAAATCTCAGATTTTTTTAATTTTGTTACATTTTATCAATTTATAATTATTTTTATATTATTTATTTAATAAATTCTTATTTTAGACGCACATAACATGCGTATATCATTACGTAACATTTAAATGCACGATAATATTTATATATAATCACGGAAAATATAAATATATTATCGTAAAAAAAATATGCATATAGTATTACACATAAAAAAATCGAGTGTAATCTTGCAAGTATATCTAATAATTCATGTAGCTCCGATCCGAATAGAGATTCTTTTCTGAATACAAAAAATGGGTCGTGCACCCGAGACACACCGGATCAAAACCCCAGCTCATGACCACACAAAAACCTGCAAGAAGCTCAGAGGGGCTGGACTGGACTGGGGGTAGGAACGAAAAACGAGGTTTCTTTCATGTTGCAGAATGGCACAGAACAGAGAGCTGCCACTATAAGACGATCAATTTTTCATAGATTCTCTTTAGATAATACCATAAACAAATTCTTTTAATTTTTTTTTTTAAAAAAAAATTATTTATTTTGCATGAATGACAACTAATTAATGAGCAGCACTACATATATATACATGGACATACATACATACACACATACTTTTTACATATACATATCCCAGTATCTATCCATATCCAGTGTGTACTGCGTGCGAATATAAATATAAGAAAGCCTTTCCCCGTCTTGAAGTTTGAGCTGAAACCCCACAAAACCCCAAATCTAATCTCAGATTGTTTTTGCGATGGTGAGGGCTTAATTTTGTGTTGCCATTGCCAACAAACTAATAATAAATTAATTAATTAACAATTACCATATATAATAAATATGAGTGATTGGCTGGGGTTTTCTCTGACTCCCCACCTGAAACTTGGTGGTGATGCTGAAGCCGGCGGCTCGGCTCGAGACGAAGAGACCACGGCGGTGCCTGGCGCTGATAACCATGGCGGTGCCGGCGCCAGCTTTCCTGATGACTCTCTCTCCGTTTTGGACTCTAAGCATTGTATGCTCTATTTTTTTATTTCCTTTTGCATAAATATATTTCTGATGCAAACTTTTGTTACATTTTTTATTTTTTTTTGCCGGATAATACCTCGTTTCTTAATATTTTGGGATTCGATTAAGTGGGTAGGATCTTGATTTATTATTATTATTTTTTTTTTTCATCATGCAAGTGTTTTTGTTTTTCATTTTCTTCCATGTTTTGGTTTTTTTTTGGGCTGTTACATAAAAAGTGGGATGAATATTATTGAATCTTGCTTTCCCCTTTTTCAAACAGACTGGAGATATGAAAATGATATAAATGGGCCCGACCCGAATAATGAAGAATGCCCGAAATTCGAAGATTTTCTGGGATGTTGTTACTCAAACTCGCCGCCAAATGAGCCCGCCGGAGAAATAAACATGAACATGCCGCCAAATTTCAGCGACGATCATCATCACGAGAGAGACCCGTCTCTTTATTTCCAGCCGTACGATAACTACAGCCTAGTCCATGCTGCAAATCGTGATGACAGTGTTTACCATGCGGCGGCGTTCGGCGGCGGCGGCGGTGGTGGTTTTGCTCCTTCGGTTTCGGGGTTCAAGCCTTGGGTGCAGCAAACGGATCATAAATCGATGGCGGCGGAGGGAAATAGTCATTGTGATTTCCAGGCGCTGTCTTTAACTGTGAGCCCCAATTCTCAGCCGGCGCCGCCGATGGCGATGGCGGATTTAAGAAAGAGGGCGGCGGCGGCGAAGTCCGGCGAGGCTAAAGAGCCCGTGCCTCGTAAATCGATTGATACTTTTGGGCAGAGGACTTCTCAATTTCGCGGTGTTACAAGGTTTATTTATTTTATTTTTTATTTTTTATTTGAATTAAAGGATAATTACGAAAAACTTCGTAGATATTTCAAATTTACAAATACACTTTTATAGACCTAACAATTATGAAATGTGGAAAGATAACTGTTCTCATTTTTAAAAATTAGGCATAATTTTATTGATGGTTTTGGTAATTAACAAATAAATAAATAAATTGGTACAATAAAATCTCTATAAATTAATGTAGTGAGATATTAAATCAATACGTTGATCTCAAATTGAGACAGACAAAAAACACAATTTAAGCGATGGAATATGATTTGGATATATTTTTTAGTTGTTTTTGTTAGTGATGGTGGATAAATAAATGTGTTGTTTAGGCATAGATGGACCGGAAGATATGAGGCACATTTGTGGGATAATAGTTGCAGAAAGGAAGGACAAACAAGGAAAGGAAGGCAAGGTGAAAATAATAATATTATTATTTTTTTCATATATATAATTTCTATATTTCACCCTTTCAGTGTTTATTCTCTTCATTTAAAATATTCTAATAATTTCATGGAAATTGTTTTGGGGTTTTCTGCTTCCCGGCGCAATGTTTGATACAGTGTATCTTGGTAAGTTTTTGCAGCCTTAGCAATTTTATTTTGAAATAGGATTTCTTTTATGAATTTAAATATATGATTTGTTTTTTTAGGGGGTTATGATAAAGAAGAAAAAGCAGCTAGGGCTTATGATTTGGCTGCTTTGAAGTACTGGGGAGTAACTACACATATTAATTTCCCTGTAAATTCTTTTCTTCTTCTTTTTTTTTCTTCTTTTTTTTTAAAATGTATTTATGTTTGTTATTCTGGAAATTAATTCAAGTATATACTGAGAGTGATTTTTATGTTGTGACAATCAGCTAAGCAACTATGAGAAAGAGTTTGAAGAGATGAAAAACATGAGTAGACAAGAATTTGTTGCCCATTTAAGAAGGTAAAAATCCATTTTTTTTATCCTTTTAAATTTTAATTTGGAAAAGCCTTTTTTTTTTTTTCAAAATGTGATTTTGAGTTAATAGTATGATTGTCCATTTTTTTGTACCAGGAAAAGCAGTGGATTTTCAAGAGGGGCATCCATGTACAGAGGAGTAACAAGGTGATTTTTCATTTTGCACATTAGAAAAAAAGTGATTCTTGGCATGGATAATTACAAAAGCTATCTTTAGTTTTAAGCCTAATAACAAGAAAACTCCAATAATGTTTCAAAATTATAAAATTCCCTTTAATAAATATTTTCAAACACACCCTTGTTTTTTTTTTGTTTTTTTTTTTTTAAATCTAAGAAAAAACCCTGGATGCAATTTAAAAATAGAAACCAATGTTAGGAAAGTATTTGTAATTTTAAAAGTTAGTTGAGTCCTTTTGTAATTAGGCTAAACTGAGGGGTGGTTTCGCAATTAGCCTTTTGTACGCAATTATCGTCTAGCAATAATAGACCAAAGCAAGAATAAATAAACATACATAAGCATGTGCACATGGCATCAAAAGTACAATGTACCATAACACTATATATATATATATATATATATATATATATATATATATATGGTATGGGATTTAA
The DNA here is from genome assembly GCA_014905375.1 of Phtheirospermum japonicum. NCBI lineage: Eukaryota > Viridiplantae > Streptophyta > Magnoliopsida > Lamiales > Orobanchaceae > Phtheirospermum > Phtheirospermum japonicum. Next base: position 697,383 of record BMAC01000221.1, on the reverse strand, counting down.
GACACAAAACCCATAACTCTGTCAATGTTTTTTGCATGCCTTATTTTTCTTTTACATCAATTTTGTTTGGTCTAAATCTTATTGTTGCAGGCCATCATCAGCATGGAAGATGGCAAGCCCGAATAGGAAGAGTTGCAGGCAACAAGGACTTGTACCTTGGTACTTTCAGTAAGTGGTTTTCTGTAATTGTACGTTGTGAGTTTTTTTTTTTTTTTTTCCCTTGAGTAAAGTTTTTCTGTATTTCTTTTACCTTTCGAAGCTCACACATCAAACATAAATTTCCAACTCATAACTTCTTGTGAAATTGGGCTTAATTATTAGACTAGTCTATTATTTTGGTCTGAACATACAATTTTTGAGTATACATAGATATTACTGGCATGTTTGTTCTTGAAGTTTAATCTAATTATAATTATAGAGACTTAATTATCTTTTAAAACTGTGAATATCAACACTTTCATGGTGTGGAGCCCTAATAAGTAGTCCCAAATATCCATCAATAGATGCAATTTGTAAAATAGAAATAAATGTTAATGGGTTAATATTTCAAAATATTTTCTTTGCCAAAAATTAATTTTTAAAGTTGTTGAATAAGTTATTGTATATTTGGTAAGCACAATAAGCTAGTTTATAGCTTATTTGGAGAGTTTGTAAGCTTCTTGTATCAAATAAGTCTTGTTTGCTTAGATGAGTTTATTTGAAAAGTGTGAGTTTATCTCAAATGCTACTATTACAAGCGTTTCGAATATCAGAGTTTGTTGATTTTATTTCTCTTTTAATCCTTTTATTTATTTTTTTTTGGAAAACCACCTTGTTATGTAAATAGGTGTTTCAAAATTTGTTTTTACTTTATCACATTATTAATTATTATTTTCATATTTGGATTTATTTTAGTATTGTGGAATTATTATTTGTTTATTTATAATAATAATAACAACTACATAGTTAGATTTATAATGCAAACATTCTTTCAAAAAGTAAATAAAAATAACATAAACTCTAATAGATTTACGATGCTGACATTCTTTCAAAAACTGAATAAATATTTTTATTTATTATTATTGTGTAATAAAAACAACAAAATTAGATAATTTGCAATGCTAAAGTTGCTAGCATTGTTTAAAAAAAATAATATGAACATTATCACCTCTCAACTAGCTATCAGTTAGCTTTTCAGTTATCCATTAACTTGTCATCTTTGTTTGCCATACCCACCCTTAGTTTGTATTCAAATGTACATCTAGAATAGAAAATAAAACATACTTTACTCATTTGATATCATATGTGAATTAGTGCAATATAAGATGGAACATCATTGGAACAATTTTTTTAAAAGCCATGCGCATAACTAAATGTTTTCATCAAGTTGTTATGTATACAATCAGTGTAAATCTATGGTTACATACATATAGGACTAAATTTTATCTTCAACTTGTAGGTACACAAGAAGAAGCTGCAGAGGCATATGATATTGCAGCAATCAAGTTCAGAGGAACAAGTGCAGTGACGAATTTCGACATAACTAGGTACGATGTGAAGAGAATTTGTTCGAGCTCGACCCTCATCGCGGGCGACCTAGCCAAACGGTCCCCTAAGCACTCCGGGCCGTCATCCCACGACGATTGCAACTCGTCCGCCTCATCGGCTTCTCCACGGGCTTTCCTCGCGATAACCAACGGGGAGACCAACTCTGATGAATTGGGGGATGTGATGTGGAATACCAGCTCCGACAAGCATAATCGGGCCGGCAAAGATAGCATGCACTTGGGCCGCAGCCCGAACAGCGGGGGCTCATCCGGGCCCCCAAGCCCGAAAGTGTTGGGCTTGGGACCGGCCCGTATGGACGGGGAGTTTGGGGATGTGGGAGGGTATTCGGAGGCGTATTTTCCGTTGGATGGGCAGAGATATGAAGAGGGGAGTGATCGTGTGAGTTCGGGCCGGGGGCCCGATGTGGGTTTGGTGCATCAGGCTCCTATGTTCGCTCTTTGGAATGATTGAAATAAAAAAGATGAAGAATTGAGCTTAAGAACATTGATTTCATTTCATGGATGGTAAAGAGTACAAGTTTTGCTTGGAGTTTTTGCCAACTTTGATCGGAGCTATAGGTTCTCATGGCTTATAAATTAGCGTAGTTTTGTAGGATTAAGGAATTTTGCATTAGCGAGGGGGTTTACTATTTCTTCTATGTTTACTTGATTTTGGAGTATCTTCAAACTTACTACATTGGATGCTGGATTTTGGATGTCGCTTGAATTGTTGTGTTGATTTATTTATTTTTTATTTTGAGGCATAGTGATTTTATATATGTGAGGACGGAGCATGACTTTTTAAGGAGAGTACGAATGCACAAAATTCTCAATAATAAAATTTAAGAAACCAATATTTTACTTAATGTGAGACGGAGCGCTTATAAATAAAGCAATAAAATGAACTTACTAAGAGCATCTTTAACCTATGGTTTTGTAGAGGCTTGGGAGGGGTTTGGGGACAAGGAGAAGAATAAATGTGTTTGGGAAAAAAAAGGGGGTGGGAAGGAGAAGAATAAATGAAAAATTAAATTAAAATTGAATATTAAACTCTAAATCATAAATTTTTATTATATATCATCACATATAACTAACACATATCATCACATATAACTGGTAGAATGATAGATTTTTGCTGGACCCTAAAATAAAAAATTAAATAAAAATAAAAAATTAAATATTAAAATGAAAAATTAAATCCTAAAAATAGAAAACTAAACCCTAAAATATAAAATTAAACCATAAAACGGAAAAATAACCCTAAACTCTAAATTTTCACATATAATAACCATATATCATCATTTATAACTGTCATATATTACCAGTGTTCGAGTGATTGTATTCATTATCCAAGAACAAGTTTTTTTTATTCCAATATGTGAACTCACTTCTCCCCTTGTAATAAAAGAAATATAAAGTCACAAGTTAATACTGTAAATTTTACGCAAAACCTATTTATTAATTTACTCGTATATTTTTAAATATCACTAACTATATCTATGAAAAGAACTACAATAATAACGAACTATTACTTTATAATATTTTATATTAATTAAATCTTATTATTACTTTTTCATCTCATATCTACTCTCATTTATTTTTGTTTCTTTATTTAAAAAAAGATCACAAATAATTAAAAATAATCAAAGAACTAAGTGAAAATATAACCAAACGCACAGTGATCATCAGTTCAATTTCTTGAGGTCATCCCGTGTGGAAATGATAATAATATACATATAAGATCATAATTACGTTGGCATAGTTACGAGTTCATATTTATTTTATAGAGTTATGTCATTGTACTTTTACAGAGACGAATGTGACATGGTGAAATTAGAAGTTGAAATAGATTAAATGAACCGAGAGAGAGAGGTAGAGGTGGTAGAGGTAGAGGGAGACGCCTTAATTCGCGTGCCACTGTCATAAACGCTAAAGGCTAAACTCTTGTAAATTAGATATATTGAATTTGGTGGGCATGCAGTGTTAAATGAATTGTTGAATGCAAGTGATATAATCGGTGGGTTGAACGAGTGCCAAGTAGATTTAATGGTTAACTTGGATTGTTGAGGTCAATTAATATAATATATATTTTTTTATTTTTAATAAAATAATAAATAAAATGCTAAAAAACATTACAAATAAATAAAAACCATAGAAATAATTATTATTTCCAATGTTTAAAATTTTTAAACTTATTCAAATTACAAAATTAAAAAATAAAAAGAATAATTGAATACATGGCGATTTATTTAATAATTAAAACATTATAAATACTTTAGATAATTAAAAATATTATAAATACTTAATAAATAATTAAAACATTACAAATACTTAATAAATAATTAAAAATATTATTTGCAACTACATTCTATTTATTAATCCAAACAGGTAAATTGTTATTCTTTATTACCTTAAATTGGAAGGATATGAAGCACAGAAAAAAAGGGCTCGGGCTCGGCCACGGGTTTTCATTTTTCTTTTTTAAAAAAATCTTTTATCTTCTTGCTTTTACTTTGGGCTCATCAATTGTTGTGAAGGAGTTGTTATTATTTTATATGGTTATTTGGAAATAAAAGTAGTACAATTAATTATTTACGGTAAATTAATATATTAATAATATTTATTTCAAAACGTGTCCGTGTCATGTGCCGACTCCCGTGTCTATGCTTCTTAGTTGGAAGGTGAACTGGTTGCTGCTTGATTTGTACATATTTGTATGTGATTTTCGTGTGTTTTTGCATCGTATGTTGTGTGTTTTTATGTGTTTTAAGTTTATCTTTTTATCGTTTTTCTTCCTTTTTTATGTTTTTCGTTCTTATGGTGTTTAATGTGTTTTTACTTTATTTTGTATGAAATAAATCTAACTTTGTTCAATGTTAATATCTCAGCTCAAAACGAGGAAAACGGGACGAGCGACGNGATAAAGGATATCTGGAATAGGGGTATGTATTTCTGGATTTACATGTCGATTGTTATTGATGGTACATTTGATGATATGATTTTGATGTTAATATCTTGTTGCTTGATTGGCAGATGTTCACATTATCATCAGAGATGCCGCATTAGAGCGCCCTGTTGCAATGAAATATTCAGTTGCCGTCATTGTCATAACAATGCAAAGGTAATTTTTCGTTCATTCAGTTTCACAAGTGTGGGCCTCGCACTTTGGGTTTAATATCTAACTATCGCGGAAATGGAGATGATTTGTCTATTTCGTTGTTATCAGAATAGTTGCATTGACCAAAAGCTCAGACATGATGTTCCGAGGCACTTGGTTGAGAAGGTAGGACTTTTAGTACGATCGTTGTCATCTTTTTTCTTCATATTTTGGTAATTCTAGTTAATCAATGAGATTCTTGACAAACCGTTTGTATTTTTTATGAGGGAACTTCTTGTCGAAGAAACAGACAGACCTAAGCCCACTGCTATTTTTGTGGTTAACTTTGATAAGGTTAGTTTATTTCAATAATTATGCCTCCTTGCGGCATTTAAGCTTCGATGTTGGTTTGTATGTTGTTTTCTTGAAATTGTCCATAAAATCTTGGGTTACTGGATGTCTGTGTTTTTGTGGTCTTCTGTGCAGGTACGAATAGATCCCAGAAACAAGGAGATCGATCTTGATAGTTTAATAATGTACGAAAAAACCATAGATCTAAATGAAGAGGATATTAAGCATCAAGAGGGGGGTTACATATATCGGTACCGAAGAGGATATGTCTGTGTTTTCTATTTATGCTTTCGTTATTTTAAGTTAATACGAAATTTTGATAGGTAAACTAAGACTCTAGAGAAATGATAAGTCATTGTTGGCTTAATTGTATTTTTTTAATGTATTTTTCGTAAAATTTTAATGTAAAATATTTTTTTTAAGTATATTGATTTTTTTTGTTAATATTTGATGTTGACTAATTTTAATTTTCATGAAATATGAATTAAATTGCAATTGTTTGGTATTTATAGTTTGGGATGAGGGGTAAAATAGAATGGGCATTTAATTTTTTTTTATTATTATTTTAGAATCTATATGGGTTATATTCAAACCGATGTTAATATTAACGACAACGGTTCCTGACGAACCCGATGCTATTTCTCAGTAATTATTGGTGATGCTTCTTACTAAGAACCGTCACCCGGTTTTGGTTTTAAGCGGCGGTTCGAAGCTAAGAACCGCCACTCGGTTCTGTTTTTGGCGTCAGTTTCAACCGGTTTTCAATATTTTTGGTGGTGGTTCTAACTAAGAACCGCCACCCGGCGCCTCTTTTAAGCAGCGGTTTGAACCGTCGCCCGTTTTTTTTACTTTAAGTGTCGGTCGTATTAGAGGCGGTTCAGAACCGCCTCTAAAGGCTGTTTTGAACCGCCTCTAATCGACTTTTTTCCACTAGTGACCGACGGATCTACGGCGTTGGTGAATCCTTTGTCAGTAATTTCAATTGCCGATGGATTCTCAGGCAGTCGGCAAATGCCGACAGCATTTTCGAGGGGTACTGTCGTCAGGATTCTTAATTTTTTTTGAATTTACCTACAAAATCTGGCCCGTCGGTAATTAGTTAAATAAATAAAAACAATAATTTAATTTTACTGACGGATTCCATGTTCGTCGGTAAATAATACATATATAAAAAAAATTGTATTGTTCATGCATATGGAAAAAGCCGACGGACTATTTGCATCTGGTGAATATTGTTGTGAGCAATGAGCTTGCGCGCGTCGTTTACAAAATTCTCAAGCCCGACTTTGTACACTTCATCTAACTTATCATACTCTAATTATTTCTTCAGTCTCAACTCATCGATAATTTTATTAGCCTCAGTCAATTCCTCGATCGTCTTAACATCATTCGATTTTCTCGTGATTCAAATCCTCGATCTCTAAACTCATTGTTACAATCATCGTGCCCTGTTTTTGGCGTTTGATCAGTTACTCGAGCATCGAACGGATAGTTAATCTCATTATTAATTAGAGATTCATAAATATGAAAAATTAAATTTAATAACAAATCTAGCATTTGGCACACAATTAATAAATCTGATCATAATAGTTTAATGAATTTCTCCCTGAAATTTTTTGGTGTTGAAAAGTTGGGGTGATTTGGAAACATGGGTATATTGGTTCTTTTGGACTTGTTATGATTAGTAGTGGATGTTGTACTTAGGTCTCTAGGTTTCTTTATATAATCATTTCTTATGATTACACTCCAGCTAACTTATCAAACTCTTATTTCTCCAGCCTCAACCCATCGAGGAACTGACTGAAACTAATAAAATTATCTATGAGTTGAGGCTGAAGAAATAACTAGAGTCTAATAAGTTAGTTGAAGTGTAATCATTAATGATGATTATATATAGAAACCTAGAGACCTAAGAACAACAATCATTACTAATCATAACAAGTCCAACAAAAGAACTCATATACCCATGTTTTCACATCACCCAAGCATTTCAACACCAAAAAGTTTATTGGGAGAAATTCATGAAATTGTTATGATCATATTTTTCAATCGTGTGCCAAATGCTATATTTGTTATTAAAATTAATTTTCCATGTTTATGAATCTATAATTAATAATGAGATTAATTATCCGTTCGATACTCGAGTAACTGATCAAGCGCCAAAAACAGGGCACGATGATTGTAATAATGAGGTTAGAGATCGAGGATTTGAATCAAGAGAAATCGGATGCTGTTACGACGATTGAGGAATTGATTGACTGAGGCTAATAAAGTTATCGATGAGATGGAGGATGAAGAAATAATTAGAGTCTGATAAGTTGGCTGAAGTGTACAAAGTCGGGCTTGAGAATTTAGTAAACAACGCGCGCAAGCTCACTGCTCACAACAATATTCACCAAACGCAATAGTCCGTCGGCCTTCCCATGCATGTACAATATACAGTATTTTTTATATATAATTAAAAATTCGATAATTTAATACGATAACCTAAAGTATGCCTAAATTCAATAAAATCAAAACTTACATTTCTAATTAAATATGATTGTGCCTTTTTCCAACAAATCAACTTATTATCCTCTTTCGGTTCTAATCTTTATTTACTTTCAAGGTAATTATTTGTCGAGAACTTGGAGGCGGAGAAATAGGACAATTCGAAACTTAGTATCAAACTCTTTATTTGATACTAAATTTCAAATGGGTCTAAGGTATGTATTCTAAAAGGAAACAATTCAAGCTTTAGTATCAAACTCCAAACTTGATACTAAATCGAACTAAACAACAAAACTAATCAAACTCCCTATTGTTCTTACTATATTAATCATACAAAATTTAAAAACGACAATATCAACCAATCAATCACATGTATACAATATCAACAAATCATAACATATCTTAAACATAACATCCACACATGGATCACCACATCATTTCAAAACCGCCATACCCAACAATATAAAACTTTTTAAAACCACCATCATTTTTTAAAATAATCTTGAAAACCGTTATTGGAGGGAAGAAACCTCTCAGTCGGTGCCGTACACCACATCATCACCGACGTCTACCCAACCAATCACAACATCAATCAATCATGATATATATAACAAAAACCATAACATACATTAAACACAACCGGTTATCAACACATTTAAAAACCACCATCACATACACTTTAAAAGATAATTGCATAATTGCAAAATTGAACCCTAATTACAAATCCAATCCTACCTAGCCCTAATTTAATTCAAATGTATATAATCGAACCTAATTTATAAATAATTATAAACTAAACCATAAAATAAATCAAAATTACATAAATGAACCCTAAATGAATACTAACGACCTAAATATTTATAATCGAATCCAATTTATAAATAATTACAAATTAGACCCTAAAATAAAACTTAATTGTATAAATGGACCCTAAAATTAAAATCATTCACAAATGCATAAATCAAGCATAAATTTCTAAATTGAACCCCTAATTCATTTCTTAAAACCTAATTCCTAAATTCAAATCAAATTAATTAAAACCCAAAAATTAAGAAAAAGAACATTAAATTTGAATTAAAAGGCTAACATACCTTAATATGTGATGTTGACGGTGCTTCGGTAGTGCTCCGGCAGCGGCGGCTCCGATGGTGGCGACGACTCCTCCTCGCGATTTTTGTTTTTGTTGTTGGTTCTTGCTGTTTATATGAAGTTTACCGACGGACACGATTCCGTTGGTAAATCTGCCGGAAGAGAAATTCGGCGTTGCCGGCGGACTTATTTCCGTTGGCAATTAATATCGATTTATTTTTTAATTTTTAAAAACTAGCCGACGGACATTCTCTGTCGGCATATTTGTCAGTCTTTATTGCCGCCAACATCCCGAAGACTTGCCGATGGACCAATATACCAAGAGCCCGTGTCCGTCGGATTTCCGTCGACAATTTATGCCGTCGGGAAAGCCATCGGTAATGTCGGCCTTTTACCGATTGGGGGGGGGGGGGGGGGGGGGTGGAGAGATGGGGGATGTGCGATGAAGAAATTAAAAAATATTGGACAATGTGTATTTGTTGCAAGAAATGCCAAGAACCGAGAGGTCGATGAGCCGAAAAACGTTCAAGAAAGCAATGAATGAGACAAACAAAAATGATGAAAGCCTCGAAAATCTTTCAAAAGTTGAATGAGTCAAACCACTACAAAAAAAAAAACGAAATGCCGGCCTTTTACCGATGGGTAGCTCCCCATCGGTAATATCTGTCGGCATTTCGTGTTTTTTTTTTTTTTTTTGTAGTGGTTTGACTCATTCAACTTTTGAAAGATTTTCGAGGCTTCATCGTTTTTGTTTGTCTCATTTCATTGCTTTCTTGAACGCTTTTCGGCTCATCGACCTCTCGGTTCTTGGCATTTCTTGCAACAAATACACATTGTCCAATATTTTGTAATTTCTTCATCGCACATCCCCCATCTCTCCACCCCCCCCCCCCCCCCCCCCCCCCTCATTTGGTCGGTGACTCCACTTGAAAAATTGTGAGTCTCTTGAATCTTACTTTAAAACTTGAAAATCGCTATTCCAATCACTATAAAATGGTTACACATACTATCTACATTTTGTTATGGCTATTTTGGATCCATCTCATGCTCGTATTGAACTTAACCATTTTCTAAAAGCTAGTACAGTTTTTTGATCATTTAACCCACGCCTTAGCAAGATATTCATTCTCATCCTCCGACCAACGTGGTTTTCTTGAACTCGTTTACTCCGTTTGTTCAGATTGAGGAGGAGGAGAAGAAAAAAAAATTGATTTTGTGATGGAAAAACTTGAGATTGAGATGAAAAAAAAGGAACTTGAGATTGAAATTAAGAAGATGAACCTTGTGGTTGAGAAGAAGAAAATGTACCTTGAGATTGAGATGAAAAATATGAATCTTGAGATGAGAATTATGAACCTTGAGGTTGAAATGAAGAAAATAGACTTTGATTGAGATGAAAAAAACAAACCTTGCGGTTTAGATGAAGAAAATGGATTTTAGGACAAGTACTAAAGCATTTATTCATTACTTGGATGAATTGGAGAGACCATGGGGACATTTTGATGATGTAGAATTTTGTTCATAATTATTATTAAATGGGTTAATTGTGATATTTTGAAATAAAATAAAAGATGTTTGTAATAATGATGTGGGTTGGAAGGAAAACGAAAGATGGTGTGTCGAATGAAGTAATGATTGTGCTATTTATAGAAGTTTGGGAAAAATTTGAAAAAACTAGCCTTTAGATTTTTATTTTTTTTTATATATTTTTTAAATTTATTATTATTTTTAATTACAAAATCACAAAATATATATATTCTATTTTTAAACTTTTTGACCCTTTTTTAAAACTTTATTTGATTTTCTTTATATGTTTTTGAAATGTATATAATAAGTTACAACTTATTTAAGTATAATTTCTCGAACAAAAGTTTCAAAAGAATCTGGTTTTAAAATTTTATTTTTCTGATTTTTTTTTGCTTTTATTATTTTCTGATAATATGATATTTTTCCATAATGTTATGTAAACAAATCGAGGCGAGCTTAAACTATTGGCTCAGTTTCAAAACATTCGGCTATTAATATCAAGCTCAAATTCGACTCATAAGCATGATTTCGAACTTAGAAGTCGATTCGAGCTTAAGTCAATTTTTTTATTTAAAATTTTATTTTAAAGATACAAAATTGAAAATATACTTTTTATATAATAAACTAGTTTGAAAACCCGCATGTTACGTAGATTTGGAGAAATGAATTAACAGCTTAATAAAATATATTTATTGATATAAAAGATATTATTTTCGTCGCACAAGATAGTTTCCAACAATTTCTGACTTTTTAGCTTTCGAGATTTGGCATAAAGCTGACCTTTAAGTTACACGAAATTATAAAATAATTTGTTATAGTTACAAAAATAAAAATATATAGAAGTATGAGTACTTCAAAATGAATATGAATGCTGTATTCTCAACTTGTGTCATAAAATACTGGTATCCCGTACCAATATAAATATTTCAAAAACTAAATTACTAATTATTTATGATATTATATTATAATTGATATTCTACCATTGTTTCGAATTAGTATCATTATCATTTTATCAAATCGTACCAATTGCATCATACAGAACATGTGGTATCTCTTGCCAAATGAAGCTTATTTTACATGTTTACATACTCTTGTTAGTAATTTTTAATTAAATACTAATATTATATTTCAAAATTTTTAATTTTATATTTCGTAAATTATTCATATTATTTGAAACTCTAAAAATGAATATTATTGAACTTTTCACAAACACTCTATTATAAAACATAAAGCAAATCTCGAATATTACAAATTAGTTAAAATAAATAGAAATCAATAAATGAATTTTAAGAACTTATTTAAATAAAAAAAATAAATACAATAAAACACTATTGAAGATATATAAATTCAGATAAATAAAATATATAAACTTATAATTAAATTATAAATACTTATTCAATGAATTTGAGAACTAAAAAATCATCAAAAATACAAATATTATAATAAATCTAAAAATATTATTAAATTAGTGGGAGAAAACATTAAAAAGTTCTAAAGAATTAATTAAAACATAAAACATAAAAAGACCAAAACACATTATAAAATGACATAATATAATATTCAAAGAATTTATAAAATTGCTAAGTAAAATATAAAATTTATAATTATTTTGGAGTCCATCACACTTTATTTTATTTTTCCTAATTATAAAGTACTTTTAGATTTAATTTATAATATTTTGTAACATTTATGTGATGATTTTCATTTTTAAATATATTAATTATTCATAATTAAATATTTATTTTTCTGTATTATTTAACTGCTTTATAAATTTTAATGACTTATATTATTATCCATAAATTTTTTATTTTTTATTTAATAAATAATTATATGTAATCAAACAATAGGTTATATAACTTTTCCGATTTCAACTTTTGAGAATCTAGTATTATATTATAGCACTTAATATTGTGTCTACAAAAGTCCTCAATTAATTTGTTGTCCCGCCATCTCATTTTTTAAAATATTGTCTTTTTTTAGTTATTTGGTAGTTTTTTTATTTTATATTACTTTATAATATTTTCTTTTCTTTTTCAGATTTATGAAACAATTATTTTTCTATTTGTTTAACTTACTTTATAATTTTTAATGACTTATATTATTATTGTGTAATATCTTAGCTTTTTGGGTTTTGAAATTGATTATATACTTATATAAATTTAATTATACAATTTTATTTTTTGATTTCAAGTTTGAGATTTATTTAATATTATTTTATAATATTGTATATATTTTTACAACCCGACACCTCCATTATTTGAATACTATTTTTTTTGTTTAATTGGTATTTTTTATATTTTATATTTTTATTTTTTTATTTATAAAATAATTATTTAAAAGTTAATCACACTTTATTATATTTTCATATAAGTTAAAGTTATTTTGATATTTATTATGACATTTACGTTATGTTTTTCTGATCTTAATATATTAAATAATTATTTCCTATATCTATTTAATTACTTTATAATTTTGAACGACTATATTATTATTACATAATATTTAAATGTTTTATTTTAAAATTAATTAAATAATTTATTACATAATATTCCGATTTTTGTATGACAACATATTATATTTGTCTACAATAATCCACAATTAATTTTGTGACCCAAAGTATTTTATAATTCTTTGAACACCTTTTTCTTTCTTTCCAATTTGGTATTTTTTTTTAATAATTTTTTTCTTTTTCAGATTTCTAAAATAACTATTTAGAAAATAATCACACTTTATTATATATTTATATGATTAAAAAGTATTTTGGTATTTATTGAATAATATTTGTTTTTCATTTTTAATTTTATCAAGTAATTATTCGTGACTATATAGTTGTTTAACTTGCTTTATATAATTTTTACACGGCTTATATTATTATTCTATAATATTTTTAATTTTTTATATTTCAAATCTAATATATAATCATATAAGTTTAAACTACATATATATNATATTCTGATTTCAAGTTTTGATGTATTTAGTATTAAATTATAATATTTTATATTTTTTTTTATTATTTTCTTGTCTTTTTTAATTTATTAAATAATTATTTAGAAATCTTTTTTATATTTATGAAAAATATTAACTTATGTATATAATGTTAAACAATGAGTTTCCGGTAAATTAAAGAAAAATGAAACTTATTTTTGAATATAGATGCTTTTGTTTATAAAATATAACATTAGGATTATGTGGTGTAGTTTTTGTGGGCTAGGTATTAAAAGTGAACCTACAAATATGTTAGAGCTCAATACAATTAGTATAATGTGATTAATATTATATAAATGATTATAATATATGTGCTTGTGTGTGATATTACCTCGATTGCTCGATTCAATTTAGAACCAAATCAAATTCAGAGTTGATCGAACTCGAGCCGAACCATGCCGCTCTAGAGCAGGTTCACTCATTTACATCTCTACATTAGGTTTTTTGAAATAATTATTGTATATTACTCCTAATTTTGTGAAATATTGTTCTCTTTACTCAAAGCAAATATTTTTGGGTGGATGTGCTCATAGGACAATGTAGCTTGTAGTTATAGAATAATTACAAGGAATATGCGTACGGAACGAAGAAAGGTGATCAGTTTGTTGCAGAGAAAAGAGAAAAGGGAAATTAAAAAGGAAGAAGTCTACAATCTACAATGGAGGTAGCTTTATTTTTAGATCGATAAAAATACTAGACAAGACAACTCTTCTTTTTCGTACCTGCACTAATTAAATTTTATCCCCTAACTCGTAGCTTTTGGAGGGTTTAATGTACACAGACACATTATTAATGTAAGCTTACAAGGGGCAAATATTACAACTAATGTAATGTTTGAAAATCGATTGTTATTACATGCACCTAAGTTTACGCAACAATATGTACCCAATATACAAGTAGTTTGAACATTAAAGTATACGAGTTTGAACAAAAAGTATTAGGGAGATTTTTTCTTTTTTTTTTTTGCAGCACGGCCTTATTTCGTGAGTCATGAATTATTATTTGTAATAACCAACGATATAAACTATGTTATGCGATTTATCTATTGATAGGATTATAACTTACGTTAATTTAATCATTTTAATTGTTATTTAATGTTAATAATATTTGCATGTCTAGGACTCTAGTGTTGGTTAGGATGTTAGTAGACATAAGAGTCTTTATCTCTTAAATACCTTAAGAGATAATTATCAAAACCTTGTTGTGTGGAACAAGGACCCCGTCAAAGAAGTGACACTATAAGTGCTTGGCGTTTTCATTTGAAAAGATTACGGAAAACAGCAAGGGAAAAACAGAAACAACAAAATATCTTTTCTACTTCATTTTATGTGTATTTTTCGAAGTTCAACTTGTTCGAACGAGAAGAACCTTTTAGGAGCAGCTTAGTTTTTCATTCTTTTTGTAATATTGTTAGAATCTTTTTTGTGGGATTTCTAAACATTTCTAGTAATATAATTTTTGGCCTACGGTCGTGCTCTGTGAGTTACCTTAACTCACAGATAAAAAATATTATTGGCTTAATTTGATTATTCTGCACATATGTTGGCAAAAATATTCCGACATTATTACTACATCAAACGTTCAATCTAGTCATTGAAGCCTTCAAATCTTTCAATTGGTATCAAGAGCGACCACTTGACCTTACTAAGTGAGAATCCTGCGGACGTTGAAGGACAACAATGGACAACACAATGAACATTGCAATCCGACCTCCTATGTTGGATGGAACAAATTATGCAATGTGGAAAATCAGGACGCGAGCATATATTAAGACGATGGATGAAAGATCCTGGCGTGCAATTTTAACTGGATGGGAGGCTCCCAAAAGAGATGACCTGGACGATGACATCATTTTGAAAAACGAGGTTGATTGAACTGCAGAAGAACTTGCTACTTCAAATGCCAATACCAAAGCCCTAAATGCCATCTACAACTTTGTGGATGTATCCCTTTTCAGGATCATTTCCAACCTACAAACGGCCAAAGAAGCATGGGAAGCACTTCAACTTTTCTGTGAAGGATCCAGAGGAATTCAGAGAACCAAACCAAGAATGCTAGCGACACAATTTGAAGCGTTAAGAATGGAGGAAAATGAAACCATTGACAGCTACAGTGCAAAACTTCTTGACATCTCAAATGAATGTCAATCTCTGGGATCTCCCATTTCAAATGAAAGACTTGTGAGCAAATTCTTGCGATCAGTGATGGAAATATTTCATACAAAAATCATTGCTATTGAAGAAGGCAGAGACACCTCTCTCATGAGGTTTGATGAACTAGTTGGCTCACTAAAAACCTATGAAATGGAAAAGAATATCAAGCAGCCAAAAGGAAGGAGCATTGCCCTAATCTCTACTCCTGATTCTGAAGATGAAGACTTTGACTTTGATGCCATAGCACCCGAGGCCAAGTATGAAAATTTAGATGCGGATGGCATAGCTCTCATCACCAGAAGATTCAGTGATTTCCTAAAGAAAAAGAACATCTCAAGAAAACCCCTGAACAGGTATGTCAAGTCCTCATCTAAACCCAACACTCCTCAACCTCTGGGACATCCTTCCAATAAGTTTCATAGAAGATATTTAACACCTTCGAGTGCGAAATCTGAACCAAGGAATCAAAACAGTGCCAAGGATCTGGACACTGTCCAGTGTCATGAGTGCAGGGGATTCGGACACTACAGGTATGAATGTGCAAATACTCTAAGAAAGAAGAATTTCATCGCCATGAGTGATGGAGAAGATGATGAGGAGCCAAAAGAAACCAAAGTAGTTTCTGCGATGAATGCCGGTGTCGTCTGGGATGACACTGACAATATGAGTAACATTATGTGTCTCAACTCTGTCACCACAACTGAAGGCGATGAAGAGTCTGTTACAGCTTACGAAGAGCTGTATGAAAATTGGTGCCAACTACTTCAGAAGGTCAAAGTTCTCTCTAAAGAAAATGAGAGACTGACACGAGAAGACAAGGAACAATAATCTGTGGTGTTGCGTCTAGAAGCTCTCTTGACCAAAAGAGAAGAAGAACTGGATAGAACCAGAGGCGATCTCTCTGCTGCCATGATGACACTCAAGAAACTCAACACTGGATCAACCAAACTTGATGAAATCTTGTCTATTGGGACCATGGTCAGACATGGGATAGGCTTTGAGGGTCTAGTTTTTGTCAAAGAAGGTGACAAGTCCTCCGAAGGATCTGTCTCTACGAAGAAAATCAAGTGAAGAAAGCGTACCTACATCTGTCATCAATGCTCCAAACCAGGCCATATCAGACCATCCTGTAGGAAACTCAAGTCGGAAAGAACTTCTCCTTCAAGAAAAACAATGCTAGTGGAGAAATGTCCCAACATCAGGACTAACAACACTCACAAAAACATAATGGTATGGGTAAAAAAGGAAGACACTCAGTTTAACATGATCTATGTCTCTCTAAAGTCCGGAGTTGAGGACTCATGGTACTTTGACAGCGGGTGTTCCAGACACATGACAGGATCTGCTGAACACTTGACCAATATTGTTCAGCACAAAGGAGGCAAAGTCCAGTATGGTGGAGGAGCGCATGGTGAGATTGTAGGAAAAGGCACTCTGAATGCTGAAGGGTTGCCTAATGATCGACGAATTCTCGACGCGCTATTTCAGAATCCGTCTCCGCAAGAGTACGGAGCCGGTTGTAGGACGGCGAGTTCTTCCCGAGTCGTGTCTCTCGAGGATGGATGCTATCGGCTTATCGGTTTCTTATTTGCTCTTATTGTCGATTGAAATTAAACTAATCTAAATTAGTAAAGCAGTAGTCATTGATTTGGTTTAAGTTTTTATAACTAAACTTTAAATTGAAATAGAAGTTTTAAAAGCATTAAAATGTGAAAAGGAAATTAAAGCTTATTTAAAAAAACGATTAATCTAAACTAGCTAACTAAGAAAGCTTATAATTTGAATTAAGGAAAAGGGAGGGAAAATTAAAGTCTTGCTTATTTGAAAAAGTCAACAATATTAATTGAGCAAAAATCAAAGTTTTAAAAAGGAAGATTTTATAAAACTTCTAAAAACTTAGAAATTGATCTAAACAACTAAACAACTTAAAAGCATAAGTTCAAAAGCTAGAAAACTATAAAATGAAAGTGGAAGTTTCGGAAATCAATATAACAATTAAACTATGATCCAAGCATCAACACAAGATTAAAAGAAATAACATGAAAACAAAACTATATTAATGGAAAGATATTACCAAACATATGAATCCACAAAAGCTTGAAAAGGAAATTTCAAGTCTCAACAATGGAAATAGCACTTGAAGGATTCTTCACCAAAGAAAATGCAAAACAAAAGCTTCAACACCTTGCTCGATGAAGATCTAAACACCTCTTAAACTATTACTAATTACTAGGAATTAATACATAATTAAAATGGAAAAGAAAAATGTGAAGAAGAGTTTTGGGAGCGAAATCCCTGAACCAGAGATTTGCTGCAAGTTGATTCTGATTGGAAAGGACGTCTGGTGTTTTATCCTTCACGCAGGGGCAAAATCCTCCAAAAGCAGTAAAAAATCTGCTTTTCAGTCGATCGACTGAAAAGGAGTCGATCGACTGGCAGTGAATCGGTCAAGTCGCCTGTCGATCGACTGCGCTGTCAAAATGGCCAGAAGCCCTGGAATCCAGTCGATTTTGGGGGTTCATTCGATCGACTGCGTTGTCCAAAATGGCCAAAATCCCTGGAATGCAGTCGATTTTAGGGGTTCAATCGATCGACTAGAAGGGCAGTCGATCGACTGAACTTCCATTCGGTCGACTGGTTTGCTACACCCGGCTCAATTTCTCATTCTTTTTACGTCCGCCGGTTTATCGAGCCTCGTCCGTTGCGTTTCCTTTCTTGTCCGTCCATTCCCGAGTCGAGTGAAAATGATCCCAAATGAGCGCGGGCCCCGCTTGGACGTCCTACGGCCAAGAGAAAAACGAAAGAGTGAAAAAAACTACGAAAACTAATAAAACACGTACAAAAACTACGAAAACCTAGAAATAACGAAAAACGGCCAACTCGACTCCTAAAACACCTAAAAGCAAGCGAAACACACGTAACGTGATACAAAAACGGTAAAAAAAATATGTACAAAAATATGCAAATCACCTAAGCTTCAGAATGTACTTCTTGTCAAGGGTCTTGCGGCCAACCTTATAAGCATCAGTCAACTTTGTGATGATGACCTTCATGTAAAGTTTAGCCGAGATACTTGTGAAGTCTTTGACAACAAAAATTGATGCATCCTCACTGGAACTCCTACTACAAATAATTGTTACAAAGTAAACTGCAAGGTCTGGTGTCAAAGTGCGCAATCATCTGAGATCGAACTGTGGCATCAAAAGATGGGTCACGTAAATTACAAGATGATGGGCAAACTTGTTAAGTCAGAAGCAGTAATAGGAGTTCCCAAGTTGATCATTAACAAGTCATCCGTGTGTTGGGACTATCTAAAAGGGAAACAAGCCAGGGTGTCTCATCCAGCAACCCAACACTTCAACACCACTAGATGCCTGAAATTACTTCACATGGATCTTATGGGTCCTATCGAGGTAGAAAGTATGGGAGGTAAGAAATACTCATTTGTTATTGTTGATGACTTCTCTCAGTTTACTTGGATTGAGTTTCTTCTAGAAAAGTCTGAAACCTTTGAAAGCTTTCGAAAATTATCCAAACGTGTCAGTAACAAATTTTCTTTGCAAATTAGCCGAATTAGGACCGATCATGGTAAAGAGTTTGAGAACTCGTCCTTTCAAAATTTTTGTGATAAGTATGGAATTTCTCACGAGTTCTCCCACCTATTACGCCTCAACAAAATGGAATTGCTGAGCGTAGAAATTGGTCCTTACAAGAAATGGCTCGAACCATGTTAATTTCAAGAAATCTGGGAAAAAGGTTTTGGGCAGAAGCTCTTAAAACAGCGTGTCATATTTCTAATCGAGTCTATTTTAGGACAGGGACGTGTAAGACACCCTACGAGCTTCTAGTTGGAAATAAACCTAACCTGAAATACTTTCATGTTTTCGGTTGCATTTGCTATGTACTAAATGATAGATCCCACTTAATGAAGAAGCTTATGTTGAGAAACCCAAGGGTTTTGAGGATTCTCACAGACCACACTATGTTTTCAAGCTGAAAAAGGCCCTTTATGGACTAAAACAAGCACATAGGGCTTGGTACGAGAGGCTCACTCAACATCTTCTTCAAATGAAATTTAAGCGTGGTGAAGTTGATAAAACTCTATTCATTTTTAGAAACAATCGCAAGATACTAATTGCTCAAATCTATGTTGATGACATTGTGTTCGGTTCTAACTGTGATGAGTTGCTCAAAGACTTCATGACACATGTCTACCACCTTCGAGATGAGCATGGAAGGTGAGTTGTCGTTCTTTTTGGTTTTACAAATTAAAAAATTTAAAAATGGAATTTCCTTATCTCAAGCGAAGTATGCAAAAAATCTGATGAAGCGCTTTGGTCTCGACAATGCCAAACACATGAAGACCCCCATGGGATCAAGCCAAAAATTATCAAGGAATGATGCCATTGAAAGTGTTGATCACACTGTGTACAGGAGCATGATTGACAACCTTTTGTACTTAACTGCGAGTCGACCAGACATCATGTATAGCGTCTGTATACGCACTCGTTATCAATCTGACCCAAAATAGACTCACCTAAAAGCACTTAAACGCATAATTAGATACATAGCTGGAACTTGCAATCTAGGAATCTGGTATACAAAGGACACTAACTCTAATCTTGTTGGATATACTGATTCTAATTGGGCGGGTGACACTGATGATAGGAAGAGTAAAACAGGTGGGTGTTTCTTTTTAGGCAACAATCTGGTCTCTTGGTACAGCAAGAAGTAGAATTGTGTGTCATTATCAACTGCCGAGGCTGAATATGTGGCTGCGGGTAGTGCATGTACCCAACTGCTCTGGATGAAACAGATGATAGAGGAGTATGGGTTACAAAGTGGTGTTCTTACTATTTTGTGTGATAACTCAAGTGCAATTGATATCTCAAGGAATCATGTACAATACTCTCGAAAAAAATACATAGATATCAAGCATCATTTCATTCGAGATTTGATTGAGAGAAATGTTGTGAGTATTGAGCATATTGGAAATGAACATCAACTGGCTGACATTTTCACCAAAGCATTAGACTACGAGGGATTTTCCAGACTAAGGAAGTCTCTCGGCTTGTGTGCTTTTTGATATTTGTTACTGGAAATGCTGCAGCACCCCTAGCAACATTAGCTGCAGCATACTATTTTTAACATGCATCTTTTCATTTTTTTTTTCATAATGCATAATAGAACTCACAATTTGCAGGAAAAATTGACGGTTTGAGTGTGGTGACTAAAGCGGCTGGAACTTTTGAAATAATCAATTGTGGGCTGACTTTTGCAGAAACATGTTTTCTCTCAGTGTGCTGAAAATCTTTTGAAATAAAAGTTTGGAGATTGTCCCAGCCAATCATCTTTGAAGATTGCTATTTTCTGCCAATGTGCTGAAATAAAGAAAAAGTTCATGATCATGGATTAATCTATTTGATGGTTAAGTGGAGATTCTTTTTACTACCGGAGACAAATATCCTCAAACACAAATGACCTTGTCATTCGCCGAGTTAAGAATTGTCAGTTCATTGACTTTGTTGATCGAATGTTAGTGCCAATGCCATCACACAAAGAACCAACACTCTACTGCACTTGTGAATCTTATGTGTTTTTTTTATTAGGTCATTCCTTTTAGAAATAACCTTAGGACATGCATGTTTGGTGAATTTTGTTCTTAAAAGTTTTTTTTGGTAAAGCTGTGCTCATAACAAAAATCTGTTTTTCTCTTACTCAAATCTTATTATTTTTTGATGCCTTATTATCAAGTGGGTTATAATCAGGGGTTTGTGGATCTGAGTCACAGTTGCACTTGTTCTTTTTTTTTGGGTTGGGCTTAATGAATGGGCCTGTCACTTCAAAACTTTCCAGGCCTCATGGTATTTCTGCCTTTTCGCCTACTCGCAAATTGTTTAAAGATTGTTTATGTGTCAGATTGTCTTCTCGAACCAGTCAAAGGCATTCTCAACACAAAATCTCTTCCGCATTCCGCTCCCTCAACCAAAGCAAACCCTAATTTCTGATCAAAGATGGGTCCACGAAAAGTCAAGGAGCCAAGAAAGTCTGCCCGCTCTCAGACAGAGAAGGTGATGATAACGGAGGACAGTGTTGCCGCCGGCACTCTTCCGAGGTACGTTCCCCTCGATATTCGAGGCGGACACGGAGATTCATCCACTGTGGATGTGGATGTTGGTGGTTCTGCTCCAACACAAGTACCTGATACCTGGGTCCCTTCTGCGACGCCGCCACTGTCAAATTTCTCGACTGCCATGGTTCCGATGCCCACCGGTGACACCGTAGAACCCTATGCTACGATTCTCCCAGGTAACCCTGGGAACGAAATTGATGTAAATAATCTGCCAAATTTAAAATTAATTGCAAAAACGTGTGGGCGAATTGGAAATCCATTGCTTAAGCGCTCTCGATGGCTGAGAGGGATTAACCTGGGTCACTTGCTGGAGGCAGTTCCCAAGAGTCAGTCCAGCGGACCCAGATATATTACGCTGGAAAAGATGTCCTTTGTGGAGGATATTGACTACATCACTGATAGTGACGATGAAGACTATGCACCACTGGAGGGACTAGTAGCTGAGAAGGAGGAGATTCCGGTCACTTCATGTTTCCCTGCTTCAGAAGTTGAAATGGTGTGCAAGTCTCGTGCAAAGAGGAAGCGTCTCACTCCGCAAAATATGGTGGCTCCAGACTCAGAATTATTGGAGGTTGATGGGGAGGATTTTCTGGCGGACGAAGATGCACCTTTGGCTTCTTTACTGTTGAAGTTGGGCATACCGATTCCTGTGCGGGGTACTTCAAGTTCCGTGCCTTCAACTGCTATTAATGCATGTCATTCCCCTGACCAACCATCACCAGTTTCAAGTCATTCCTCAGAAAGGACCATTATTGCAGGTGAGCCTGATTTGAGTGAGGATGCTGGCACACCCCTGCCTGGAACTTCTCCTGAAGCTGCTCCCGCATCTCCTACCACTCAGACTGCTGCACAAGAAGACTCTGTCTCAGGCTCCACTGCATCTGATAATTCCAATGATGCTAACTTTGAAGTTGAACATGAAGTTCCAGAGGACAAAGCTACTGAGGAGGAAGAATCAAGGAGCTTTGATCTGGGAGATGAGTTTGACGATGAAGAGATGGATGTGGATAGTGCTTATGCCCCTCGCTTCTATACGAGTGAAGCCAAGGAGAGATACAACGGGTTGCATAACCGAGCACTGATTGAAGAGAGGAGAGCTGATTTCGGGCTGTTTGAGAAGAAAAATTTGAACAAATTTTTGAGTAGGAAGGGGCTTACCTCCACTATGACCACTACTGTACCATATCTGCGGGAGGCTGTTCTGGATTTTTATGCCAAAATGCTTCCCTCAATTTCGAATCAGCTGTCTGAGCGATATGGTAAGGTCTTTGTGCGTGAACGAATCTATTCTTTCACGTCTTCTGTGATAAACAGGTTCTTTGGCACTACGGGCAATGATGAAAGTGCCTCGGTTGACGACTTCGATGAGGTGTCCTAGTTTTTGTCTATGGCCGAAGAGGTTTCTGAGCTCTCATCTCACTTCCCTATACTCCGTGCTCCACAAGGTGGCAGTGTGCAATTAGGTCCCGATGACCAACACTACTACAATTACGCGGTCACAAGGCAAGGCGTTGTTCCAGATTGAGAAGGGAATGCGGTTTAACTTTGGCCAAACCGTATTTGACTGCGTAACGAAATTTGCCGACACCACTGCTACGAAAGTTGGTCTGCCCTTTCCCTCGCTCGTCTATTCCATTTTTGCTGATTAGGGTCTTCAAAAATACAATGATGAGCATTTTAGCGGGGAGCCTGGCTTGTTTGGACTGAGCCACAAGCACTTTGATGGCACAAATCATGTTATAGACCTGCCGCTAGAATTCTCGAATGATGAAGATGTGAACTCCGCCACAGTTTCTCCTGATGTTGGTCTCGGTGTTACTAACACAAGGACTCACACTTGTTCCTCCATTCCTGTTCCTGTGTCTGATTTACAGGTTCAGTTGCGCTTGTTTGATCAGCAGATTGCTGGAGCCCGGTCTCACTTAGCCGGTCTGGAGAGGACGCATGATTTCTTCTCCAAGTTGCTCCTTTTGCGATCTGGACAAAAAGGGGGAGAGACAACTGCTGGAGAGACTGTCCCTGGAGGGGCTACTTGAGAGGAGGCTGACAAGAGGGAGGCTGTGTCTGGAGAGGCTGCTGCTACTGCCACGGTGGTGGACAAAGGAAAGCAGAAGGTGGATGCTGATCATGAGGATGAGGAAGAAGATGACACCATACTGATTCTGCACTGGTCCCGGAGGACTCGACCGACGCACACTTCCTAAATGACCTTGATTATTCTAAGCCCGAGTGTGTCTGAACAATTTGTCTGTTTTTATTTGTTTGGTTAAAACATTTTTTTTCTGTTGTTGGTTCAGACTTTGCTAGTACTAGTGCTACTGTTATTTCTACTAACATTTCTGCAGCTTAGCAATTCAGGGGGAGTCTCCACTGATGTCAATTCAGGGGGAGAGATTTCCTCTTGTTTTGTTCAGACAGGCAAAAGGGGGAGATTGATAGGATTATAACTTACGTTAATTTAATCCTTTTAATTGTTACTTAATGTTAAGAATATTTGACTGTCTAGGACTCTAGTGTTGGTTAGGATGTTAGTAGACATAGGAGTCCTTATCTCTTAAATACCTTAAGTGATAATTATCAAGACCTCGTTGTGTGGAATAAGGACTCCGTCAAAGAAGTGGCACTATAAGTGCTTGGCGTTTTCATTTGGAAAGATTACGGAAAACAGCAAAGGAAAAACAGAAACACCAAGATATCTTTTCTGCTTCATTTTTATGTGTATTCTTCGAAGTTCAACTTGTTCGAACGAGAAGAACCTTTTAGGAGCAGCTTAGTTTTTCATTCTTTTTGTAATATTGCTAGAATTTTTTTTGTGGGATTTCTAAACATTTCTAGTAATATAATTTTTGGCCTACGGTCGTGCGTGAGTTACCTTAACTCACAGACAAAAATTATTATTGGCTTGATTTGATTATTCTGCACATATATTGGTAAAAATCTTCCGGCATTATTACTAACATCAAACGTTCAATCTAGTCATTGAAACCTTCAAATCTTTCAATCTTTATACTAAAATTTGAGTGGTTTTAGGACACGTCACTTGATTTACTTACTTTAGTAGTTTGGAATTTGGTAAATCGATAAACCAAAATACCATTTTCTACGTATTATCAAATTTATTTTTATCATGTACGCTAAATATGAGAAGGCTAAAATGAAAAATTAGTCCATTAACTTTATGAACTTGCGAAAAAAAGTCCACCAAATACAGGGGTTGAAATTTTAGTCCACTAATTAAAATAAAGTCACACATTCAACCCAATTCTGACCTTAAATTGGGATTTGGGTCGGAAATTAGATTTTGACCCGATTTTTGGGAATTTTAACCAGAGAGACCGACCGTCTTGCCACATATTTGCTGACTAGATTATAAGTTTCCACATATTTGCTGACTGGGTTTATCTTGGATGAAAAATTGGCTATATATACAAGCTCCTCCTCTTAAGACCTAAAAAGAAATCCCTTTCCTGCTCGTTGTTGCTAAAAATTTTCCGCCATTAAAGATGTCTCACACTACAGGGTCGGTGAACTACTATTGTCTCACAGCACATGGTCGAAGGCGAGCTATTTTACGAACGTCTTGGACGGATGACAACCCAGGCAGGAGACTTAATTCTTATCTTATATGGCCTGTAAGTTCTTTTCAATTCATGGCATGTAACTAATCTTAACCTAATACAATGTTTTATCTCTAAGATTTTGAAACAATTCAATTGAAGCTGGTTTATTTTTATAGAGTGGAGGGTGTCGATTCTTTGATTGGGAGGATTCCCTCGATGTACCCTAGATTGAGGGCAATAATACCTGATTTGTTGAGAAGGATCAATTCAATTGAAGCTGACAATTCAATGATGTGTGAAAATAGAAAAAAGCTTCTAAAGTTGATGGTTTTGATATTGCTGGTCTTTGTAATTGTTGTTTGTTGGATGTGGTCAAGGATGCACGCCAGGAAGAATGAGAATGTCGGAGTGAAAGTGGTGAAGGGGATGATGCTAGTTTGAGGGGATTGTAATTTCTAAGTATTATCTAATGTGGTGATTAAGATGTAATAGTTCTTCTGTTAGTTATGTTCATGTAGCCCCTTTATGTAATGACATTGTTTGGACAAATTCAATAGTTCTTCTGTTTGTTCATGTAGTCCCTCTATGTAATAGTTTTTCTATTTGTTTTTGGACAAATGCAATAGTTCTTCTGTTTGTTAATGTAGTCTCTGTATGTTTCTGTTTGTTGTTTGTTTGGAAAAATGCATAAAGCTTATGTTTATGTCTCTTGTTTGTTTGGACAAATGTATATATAAAGCTACAAAAATTGCATCCATTCTAATAAGCCAACAATTACATAAGCCTGTCAAAACAAGTCATCCATTCTAATAACATCCACTCTAATAACAATACCCAATATCATTTCTAATACAACATCCAATACCATTTCATCACAAAAGTGGCCAATAGTGTGCTAAAACAGTCTGCCAAAACACATAAAAACATGAGTCTGCCAAAACAGTCTGCCAAATCCTAATACATCAAATTCAAATGTCAAAAATGTACTATAAAGTGCCAAAATACATGAGAAGTCAGATAATTCCCATTACATCAAATTCCCAACTACATGCCAAAACACAATCAAATTCATTAGAATTCAGATAATTCAAGGTGACAGTCAAATCCCAAAATAAATTATTTTCTTGATTTTCTAGTCTTCATTGAGAGATCAGAAGTGATGCTGGATAAATTTTTAAACTTCTGACTTCCTTCAGTTGACAGTGGACCTGAAAATGATGTATTTCCCATTTGAATCTATTCAAGAGCTGAAGGTCCAACCTTTAAGACTTTAGGTCTTTCAATTTGAGACATCTGGGTAGGAATTGGATAAGAAATATCTTCATCTGAAACTGATTGATATGGAATTATAGGTGACAACAGGGTAGGCTTGGCTGATAGTTTTCTTTTGTTTGCTGGCCTTGGTGGTTTAAATGCCCTCCTCTTCACACCAGTAATCCCCTACACATGAAGCACAAATTAATTCATATTATGTTTCTAATCTATAAAACAAAGAAAAATCCACAAGTTTAGATTACTTACACTTATTGTTCCTTCATTGCAGTTGGTTGGCCCTCCTCCACCATTTCCAGGATTATTCCTCCTTAGCTACACAAATGAAAATACAAATTAACATATTTACAATTTCAAAAGAAAAACAATAAATAAAGATAACTGGAATTACCTGTTGTTGAACTTCTTCCTCCCCACTATTGTTTGGTGCTCTTTTTCTACACTTGGCTGCATTATACCCTTCTATTCCACATTTTCTACATTTCACAGTTTTTTGTTGCCTTTTAATAGCCACTGGTCTTTTTCGTGTGACATGCTTGTTTCTTTTTAAAGCTCCCTCATCAGATTTCAACCTTCTTGCCTTTTGTGGTCTTCCAACTCCCCTACCAAAGTTTGGGGGCATATGTGTAATGTAAATGGTGTCATCCCACAACATCTCCCCATTAATGCCCAATATTGCAGAAGCATAAATTTGCTTGTAGGAGTCAACTGTGTAGCAAGGTTCCACAAAATCATCTGGATCTCTTTTTTCACAATGAATGGCAGAACATGCATGTATACATGGTATCCCACTCAACCCCCAACCTCTGCAGCTGCAAAACCAATCATTCAAATTAACAAAATATTATCCTCCATCATAAGTAGACACCTCATACTTGTTATCATCACACTTTAGAGTCATGCAATCTCCCACTCTGTCCCAATGCTTTTGCAAAACATTCTTGATCCTAGGACATAATTTGCCTCTCCACTTCTTTGAATCATCTCTGTTCTTCTGAAGTCTTTCCATTAGATATTGTCTAATCCACTCCAGCATAGTGAGGATTGGTTTTTCTCTAGCCTCTAAAATACACATGTTAAATATTTCACATGCATTGTTCAAAAGCATGTCACACTTTGAGGCCTCACTAAAATGTGATCTGCTCCAATGGACTGGAGGCTTGTCAATGAACCATGAAGCAGCATCTTCACTAAGATCTTTCATTTGTTCCATTATATGTATGAACTCTCCATCTATGCTTGCTTGTGCAGCCCTCAAAAGTGCAATCTTAAAAGATAAACCATTTATAACCAGTTTTGATAAAGTTGCTATGTATATGCCTCACACAGTATCTATGGTCACTGCCTGGAAACAACTCATTGAAAGCTTGGATCAGACCTTTTTGTTTGTCAGATATGAATGTGAATTCATATTCTCTGAACATATTCAAATCCCTCTTCAATGCAGTGAGAAACCAAGTCCATATTTCCCCATCTTCCTTAGACACTACAGCATAAGCAAGTGTATAGATGTTATTATTTGCATCTATACCCACTGCTATTAGCAAAACACCCTTATGTGGCCCTTTCAGATGTTTCCATCAACACCAATAAATGGCCTACAACCTGCCTTGAAACCTTCTTTCATTACACTAAAGCAAGCATAAAACTTGCTAAACCTCAAGTTTCCATCTGCATCATCCTCAGAGTCCATGATTATTGTTGACCCTGGATTTGACCTCCTAAGATCTTCACTGTGATCCCAAAGTTTATTATATTGTTCATCAGGAGTACCCTCAATGATTCCAATAGACTTTTGTTTTGCCCTGTAGGCCTGATGCCTTATAACATTGCACCTTAGTGCTTTTACCACATCTTTCCTCCAACCTCTAACATTTCTCTTAGGATATGTCCTGAATTTATCTAGGAATTTATGTGTCAGCCAAGCAGAATTCATATTCTGGACATTAATGACTCACAGCATGAATCATTAGGGTTATACTTGCAAATATAAAAAGAGGCAGCATCTTTCTTCTTATTCAAATGCATTATCCAAGGACAGTCATGATCCTTACACACAGCATAAACCGTAAATAAATTATTTTTGGTGAATTTTAATGATCTCCTGGTCTTGATTGCATGTGATTGGACAACTTTCATAAATTCTTTCTTTGTACTGAACTCCATCCCTAACTCAAACACAGGATCAAAGATAAGCTCAGGGTTAAAAGCTGGATAAATGGCTTCACCATCCTCATCATCAGACACTCTATGACAATTCAGATTACCTTCTATGACAATATCCTTCTCCCCAGAATCAACACTATCTTCATCAGCATCAAGGCCTCCATACTTAGCTTCTTTTGTTGCATGTACATTTTCTTCAAACAACTGATCATCATTTTCACTCTCACTGACCATGTCATAGTCTCTATCTATCAAATCACTTTCTTCAAACTTAATTGTTGTGTCACCCTCTTGACCATAATCACCCCAATCTCTAGCAATACCTGATATGTCTCTCCCTTCATTGTCCCCACTCTTCTCCCCAGCCCCACCTGATTTCTCTATATCTTCATTGTCCCCACCCCCACCAGATATTGCTATCTCTTCACTATCCATATTCCCCTCCCCCTCCTCCTCCTCCTCCTCCTCATCATCATCATTATTCTGTTGCACTGCCTCAACATAGACATGCATATTCCTAGTTCTCAAGCTCTGCTTATATAGCCACATCAAATCCTTATCTTTAACAATCAACTTAAAACCCCCATCACATAATATATATACATTCTCTTATGTTCAACTTTCAAATGAACTTTAACCCATATATCAAGATTATAAATTGTCATATGAGCTTCATTTGCATAGTCAAACTATATTTCCTGTCCTCCATTATATCTTGCAGTCAGAGTATTCTCAAATTCACCACCAAAGTGAATGACCATAGTTAGATTGGAAGAATCGCGGGCTGTAACAACAAGATTAAATGTAAAAAATTAGATCTACTTCACTGTACATATCATTGTAATAGAAAAGTTAATTTATTAAATTCGATATAAATAAAATATTAATATCAAGTACAAGTCAAGTTAAACAACTCCACATGCTTCAGTTCCAGCAAACAACAAAGATATAAAATATTGGATTCACGAGAGGATTTAAGAAAAGGGAACAAAAAGGGGGGGGGGGGGGGGGGGGGGGGGGACCATGCTATTTCACAGATGGTTGTTTACCACTGTGAATCACGGGCAAATAATCTCTCTCTATATATAAATATATACAGAACGGTCCTAGCTACCAAACTTATTCAAATATAAACAACTTACACATATGAATTAGGGCACAGAAAACTCACCATAACGAGGTTCTTCCATGTCGGTATGCTTCAGACCTCGCACAAATACCATTTCTAAGTTTTAATTGTTAAATTGTGGCTCTTACTGCTTGTAAATCTGAACTTTTTCAGAAGATTAAGAGGATTAAGGTTCATACAAGATGCGAATTTGTGTTTTATTTGAGTTGGGTTTTTTGGAGCAAGAACAAGTCGGGCGTTTTTTGGAAATGAATGGAATTAGGTTTAGGACTAAGTTTTTTTTTTTTGTTTTTTTTCCCTCCTGAAGTAAATATCCACTTGGCATTATTAACTTGTACAATTAAAATGGAAATTAAGTTCAATTCTAGTAAGCACATATGTGGCACGACGGCCGGTCTCTATGGTCAAAATCCCCCAACATCGGGTCAAAATCTAATTTCCGACCAAAATCCCAATTTCAGGTCAGGATTAGACTGAATGTGCGACTTTATTTTACTTAGTGGACTAAAATTGCAACCCCTGTATTTGGTGGACTTTTTCTCGCAAGTCCATAAAGTTAATGGACTAATTTTGCATTTTAGCCAATATGAAAATTTGAATTAATTGAACCCAATAAAATCAGATTTTCTATAAAATTTGATTGTTGTTTGTAGTGTTTTACATATCTAGACTGTTCTTCCTTTTTCAACTAATTAAAAAGAGGTTGATGAGTCAGAATTTATACACAAATTAAATTCAAAGCATAATCAACCATGCCAGACTGAAATTTAAAATTGAAAAAAGTGTTAAAAGAGTCTAACAATATCAAACTTTTTGCGTTAAAATAGTTTTTTTTTAGGAAAACAAAATTCAGTTGGCGAGTAACAAAATAATTGTTTATATATAGAGAGAGTGAGAGAGAGATTATTTTATTGTTGATATAATATTAATTAATTTATGGGTAAATGTATAATGATGAGTTTTATATTAATAATAATTAGAATTGAATTGGTTAATAAGTTAATATTGGGGTCCAAAATTATCTAGATATCCATTTATTAAAAAAAGAAAAATGAAAACCCCATTTGAGATTCTACGGGCCTAGAACAAACATGACCCTAGGGTTTCAAGTTTACTTCCTACCCCTAATATGTCGCATGTAGAGTAGCTCCATGTTGGGTGTACAAGTTTCTCCGGCATGTTTTTTTTCACCGCATTTCTTCCACAAAGGCAGAGCTCATCCACCTCCGGGATTTGTTGCCACATTTTCATCCAAGTTCAATGCTAATGTGCGTTTTCACGTTGCACGATCGGTCCTGAATAATTTTAGGCCTTGTGCTAAATTATAAATAATATTTCTAGTATTTTTTTTAATGATAAGATAGTACATGATAAAAACGACTAATTGATAAATAATAACAAATACATGGTCTTTTTTCACAAAATGATTCAATAATATAAATAATTTTTAAAAAAATACATGATATAAATGGTGGTTGACTAGCAAAAGGTACGGTAACAACCTCTTGAAAAGTTCAAGTGCTTCCATTTCCAAAGAATTTCTTAGCCGCATCAAAGAGTCACCGGCGCCGGTACACCACAAACCTACTAAATATACAAAAAAACAAAATAAAAGTAATAGGGAAAAAGAGACCCGAATGTTGAAGATTTTCATGTCACTGTTCTTAGAAGGTCGTTTGTTATTTTAGTGTGAAAATTTCTTATCTGAGATCTCTCTCTCTAGGAAAAAAAAGTATTAAATATTAATTTTAGTATATTAAAATGTAAAAAAACAGTTGCTAATAATAATAGTAATAATAATAATAATAATAATAATAATAATAATAAAGTTTTGAATCAACAATAATAATTATTATAATAATAAATCTTTGAATCAGCACCAAAATTCTACTAAAATTCATAACATGAGTAAACTCGAAGGAATGAAAATAAAAAAGGAATTTCGGCGAAACTCCCTTAGAAACTCTAGCGAAATCCCCTTAAGAAAAAAAGGTGTAATTAATGTCTGTAGGTTACATAAGCTTATTCAAATTAATCCAACCCTAAATAAAATAATCCCCTCGAACCAAAAAAAATTCAAACACCAAATTAGCATACAGAAAGATGTGGGGCTGAAAGGCATCCTTCTATTTTCGTGTAAGAATCCAAATTATATCCCAACCAGACACACAAATTATCACTTAAAGGCTAGTAATGCGAATTAGATATATAAATGCACAGATACAGAGTCTAATACAAATTAGGAATGAAAATAAAAAAGGATGAAACAGATCTGCAAGTAAACAAGGAAACAATCTGATAACTTCAAAATAATTATTCTATATTATTATCTGAAGATGATTAAATCGAAACTCACATTGATCGATCCATAATTGAAGATGATTTCGTGGGAAACTGCTGTTTGAAACCCGAAATTGCAGTACAATAACTGAAAAGTGGATGATTTGTAGTTGATTCAAGCAAAATGAAGATAATTAAAAGAATTAGGAGATAATAATTAGAGAAATAGAGAAAGTTTTTATAAATAATCAACTAATTTAATTATAAATAATTTGAATGTTGCCTACCTCATTGGAATTTGGAAGGAGAGTCATGGGAAGAAACTAAAGTCGGCGGCAGAATTAAAGAGGAGGAGATGAAAGGTTACTGGCCGTTGCATTTTTTTTCCTGTAATGATATATATATAATAGACTATTATTGGGCTGGTGCCCCATAAACATATTGGGCCCTGGGCGGGAGCCCAGGCTGCCCTGCCCCAGGGCCGGCCCTGCCATGCTGCAACAGTCATGTGGGGGTGGATATCCCTAGGATATAGGTCCGACTTTCAAATCATGAATTTTCGGCCGAAAAATCCAAACGGGTTTTGTGCAAAAAAATGGGTAGTCCATGAGTATATACGGTATACCCATTGTTTTTACTGCGGTAAATTTCACAAAACTTGACTTATTATTTTTCATTATATCATTGTTAACTTTATTAATGTCAATTAATATAATTTAAGAATTTCGTATTGAAAAGTATATTTGTTATTGAAATACTAAATATTTGCATTGTTATCATAAATATTTCATTTGCCAAGAGATGAAACGTTTTTCAAAAATAATATGTATAAAATAAAATTTTATATATATATATATTAAAAATAGTAACTTGACTATTTTTGTGAAAAAAAAAAGAGAATAGGTGGGGAAATGACTTTTTTAATCCATTATATTGTCCATTTTTCAAAACAGGACCATAATATTGTCTAGTATCAAACACCTACACTAAGTAAATTATCGAAAAATGTACAAAATTATCCCGATTTGCTGACGTGGCATGATTCATATTTTTTTAATCATTTTTCTTTAATTTTAAGCATTAAATTGAAGACAAAAATTTGGGAATAAGTTCATTTCGATCAATTATATTGGCCACATTTCAAGAGATACGAGATATTTGCCAACGTGAAAACACATTTGTTAAGTTGGCCAATTCATCCAAAAAAAAATCAAAAAAGCTTGATCGAGCATTTTTATGACGCGGCATTCTACATTTTCTTATCAGTTTTTTTAATTTAAATATTAAATTAAAGATAAAAACCTATGTCGTCCTTCATTTCTTTTCATTGAATCAAATTAATAAATATATGTGATTTTTTTATTATTAATAAGATTTTAATTAAAGAAATTATAAAATCATAAAAACAAATATTACCCATAAAATGAGTCTTAAGAAATTATAAAAATATATAGATATTTATATGAAAAGATTTGATTTTTCTTTCATATAAAGTTTTATATTTAATTAATATATTTTTATCATTTATTTTATTTTATGTTATTATATTTATCTTGTATCAATTAATTTTTTTATAATAATGAATTTTTCTAAATATAAATTTCTATATTTATTTTATAATTTCTTAATATTTATTTTATATTTATCTCAAACTTTTATTAATTCTTTGTTGATTTTAAATTCATTAATTAGATTAAAAGCAAAATTAAAGAAAAGCGGAAAAGAAAAGGAGAACAAAATAGTATGTAATGTTTATAATTATAGAAAATGATAGAAAATATAAAATCACGCCATGTCAGCAAAACTTCGACACGTGATTTGACGATGACCAATGTCACACACCTTTTCTGAAATATGACCAATATAATAGATCAAAATGGTTTTTTTAATATTTAAAATTAAAGAAAAATGCTAAGAAAGTATTGAATTATAACACGTCATAAAAAAACCCGATCAAAATAATTTTGTAGATTTTTTTAAAAACTTTACCAATTTAGTGTATGTGTTTTGATAGCGAACAATATTATTAATTATTTTTTAAAAAAAGTTGATAATATAATAAACTAAAAACATAATTCTCCCATGATCAAAGTGTTAATTCATAAAGTAAAGAGAAGCAACACAGTGGAGCTTGTCTTCGGGGTTCTGGAGTATGTTTTTCATGTGGACCGCCCAGACACATAGCTACTGTGTGCCCAAATAAGCCAAAGCCCAATACCTAGGAAAGAGCACCAGCAAGGGTTTTTGCGATAACTCGTGATGATGTTGAAGTGAACCCGTTTGTTATTACAGGTAATCTAGCTGTCTTTGGTGTTCCCACATTTGCATTGTTTGATTCTGGAGTTACACATTCATTTGCATCCACTGAGTATGTGAGGAGACTTGGTAGAGTACCAGATAAAACCGAGATAGGTTATAATGTGGTAATTCCCTCTGGAGATTCAAAACCGACCAATTAGGTTTTACGAGCATGTTGTATTCTTATTGAAGGAAGAGAACTCTATGTTGATCTTATTATGTTAGACATGAGTGATTATGACATAATTTTGGGTATGGACCGGTTATCAAAGTATCATGCTACTATTGATTGCAAGAAAAAGGTTGTTGAATCGGACTTTTTCGCGTTTAAATTTTAAAGCTAAAGCTCGTCCGCAAGAGAAAGGAGCTATTGTATGCGATAAGTTGATCCGAGTCGAATCACGAGGAATTGCAATCGGCGTCGATAAATGTTTGTTCACAATTTTTATAATTAAACACACGATCCATTTTGGTTGAAGGATTATACAACTAAAAATTCAAAAACGAGCATACAATTATTAAAAACTTAATTAACCAATTAAACCTAATTGAAAGCATAAAAATTCAGATATTAAAGATGAGAAAACATCATCATTAAACTAGCAATTCGAAAACACTTAAATTACTAAACTAGCATAGTCGAACTAGCATACTAATAATGAAACGTACAACTAAAGAAACTAAATCC
The DNA here is from genome assembly GCA_014905375.1 of Phtheirospermum japonicum. Taxonomy (NCBI): domain Eukaryota; kingdom Viridiplantae; phylum Streptophyta; class Magnoliopsida; order Lamiales; family Orobanchaceae; genus Phtheirospermum; species Phtheirospermum japonicum. The sequence goes on along the minus strand of BMAC01000221.1, from coordinate 662,639 downwards.
AAAGCCAAATTACAAAAGTAGGAATTACAACTTATAATTCAGGAAGAATACGCAGCAAACGATCAAGCTTCAGCAACGAACGATGACTATGAGCGACGTAGAATGTAAAAATGAGTCTCCGACGCGATCTTCGAACGAAATATTCAAATGTAATGTGAAAAGGGGAGAGGAATATATTTCTAAGTGTCCTGGACCTTGCCCCCTCGAAGTCTGATGATTAAAATGATAAAACAATTGGTATTTATAGATTTCTTCAAAAATAACCGCTCAACCGCTGAAGCATCGACGGTGCGTCGATCGACGCGAGCCAGGATGCACGCGTCGACCAGGCAGAGCGTCGATTGACGGTGATAGGATTGATGATTCAGAAGCTATGCGTCGACCATTGCGTCGATCGACGGAGTTAAGATCGATGCTTCAAAACATATGCGTCAACGGTGCGTCGATGTTGCGTCGTTCGACGCGGGCGCAGTGTCGACAGTGCGTCGACCGACGGGGCTAGGATCGACGCTTCAGAAGCTACGCATCGACCTAGCGTCGATCGACGCAAGCGGTACTCGGCGTCGAAACGGGCACTGCAATGCGGAGCCTGCAGGGCTTCGGCTCGTCGCTCGTCCTGTTTTCCTCATTTTGAGCTGAAATATTAAAATTAAGGAAAGTTAGATTATTACATACAAAATAAAGTAAAAACACATTAAACACCATAAGAAACGAAAAACATTAAAAAGGAAGAAAAACGACAAAAAGATAAATCTAAAACACGTAAAAGCACATAACACACGATGCAAAAACACACGAAAATCACACACAAACTTAGCTTTTTGCTTGTCCTCAAGTAAAATCTAATCTAGACGTAGACAAGAAAAAGCTAATTACCCAATGACTTAATGATTAATGCATCCATATGATTCAAGAAGTTAATGCATTAAATCGACTAGAAACTCAACTAAAAGGACGACACAATAACGTTGAGATAAGAGATTTAGAATAGCTTCCGAACACCTAAAAGTAACGAGTTGACCTCCATGTACGTCATCTATCCATTCCTCGGCTAAAGTCTATCCCTGTTCAAACCGCCAAATCGTCACCCGACTAGCCCAATCATCTATACACCTCTTTAACAAAACAATCTACGAAAAACAAAAACAAAAGCTTAACTTGTACAAGGATTTCTCTTCTTGTAATTATTATTTCTTTTTCGTTTCCTTTTCTTTTTCTTTTTTTCTTTTTTTATTTTTATTTTTCTTTTTTTTAATAATATTTTTTTTTGAGTACCTAAAGAGATAAGGTACTAAACGAACATAATTTACATAAATCACAAATGAGAGTTCATTGACTCCAATCTTATGTTGCTAAGTGCAACTGATAATATTTTTCAACTTTGCACGTGGAGTTTTAACGTCTCCAAAATAAAAACAAAAATTACATAAATCCTATAGAGGGTATTGGAAAACGGGGCTAGTAGAGAGTATTTGACTCTTAAGAACGAAACAAAAATAGAATAAAAGATGAGACACTTCATAGACTATTTACACTTCATTCCCCACAATTACACTATTGTTCGATCGAAAGTCTAAATATCCTAACCAAAGTATCTAACCACGTCACTTCGTCAAGGTTCCAGTCAATATCAATACACACAACTCAAATCAACCACAAACAAGCATACAAACAATTACCACCAAAGGACAACCCCCCACACTTAGCTCATACAATGTCCACATTGTATAAAATGAAACATTAAGCAAATGAAGAGAAAGAGACGTCCTTGAATTCATGCTCGTGGTAAAGTTGTGTCGAAAACCATCCACGGGCCTTAATAATGAAGGGAACCTGAAATAACAACAAACAACAAAACACACAAAACATAATAAGTCGAAAGACTTGGGTTGCCTCCCAAGAAGCGCTTGTTTAACGTCACTGAGCTTGACGAAGTCTCCCCTCTATGCCAAACAAGGGTCAACAAGAGTCACAATCTCCTTTTCTTGAAGCAATTTCAAACCTTGAAAATACGGCTTCACACGATGGCCGTTCAATTGAAAACTTTCTTTGGTCGTCTCATTTACCAAACGCATGGCTCCATATGGGAAAACTTCGGTAACGAGGAATGGGCCACTCTAGCGTGATTTGAGCTTCCCGGGAAATAAACGGAGGCGAGAATTAAACAACAGCACCTGCATGCCAACTCGGATATTCTTGTGAATAATTTTCTTGTCGTGATAAGCCTCAACCTTCTTTTGTAGATGTTCGCGTTGTCGTAAGCCTCATTTTGAATTTCATCGAGTTCCTCCAATTGCAGTCCTCGCTGATTACCAGCTTGTACCAAGTCGAAATTCACTGCACGAATCGCCCAATATGCCCGATGCTCCATTTCTACCAGAAGATGACATGCTTTACCAAAAACCATTCGATAAGGGCTAGTTCCTAAAACATTTTTGTATGCCATTCGATAAGCCCATAAAGCATCAACAAGCTTAGCCGACCAATCCTTACGACTCGGCTAAACGATTTTTTCCAGAATTGTCTTGATTTGTCTATTACTCGTCTCCACTTGGCCCGACGTTTGTGGATGGTACGCCGTGGCCACTTTGTGCTTCACCCCATATTTGGCCATCAATTTCTCAAAAGAGCGGTTACAAAAATGTGCACCCCCATCACTAATGATCGCACATGGAAAGCCAAACCTACAAAAAATATGCTCCTGAATGAATTTGAGCACGACTCTTGCATCACACGTCCTCGTGGGAATAGCCTCGATCCACTTGGACACATAGTCAATGGCAACCAATATATATTCATATCCGAATGATGCCGGAAATGGTCCCATAAAATCGATGCCCCACACATCGAAAATCTCCACGACTAAATTGCTCGTTTGCGGCATCTCATCACGTTTGCCAATGTTTCCCAAGCGCTGGCATCGATCACATGTCTTAGCGAACTCATGCGCATCTCTAAATAGACTAGGCCAATAAAATCCGGATTGGAGGACCTTGTAAGCCATCTTCTGACCTCCAAAATGGCCTCCACACTGCTGATCATGACAAAACGAGAGAATACTCTGTTGTTCTTCCTCGGGGATGCAACGTCGAATAAGTCCATCTTTCCCGAACCGAAACAAGAACGGGTCATCCCAAAAGTAATCCCTGCACTTAGAAAGAAATCTCTTCCTCTCTTGGAAGGATAAATTGGCACTCAAATAGTCACAAGCAAGAAAGTTAACAATATCGGCAAACCATGGAGTATTATATGAAGAAATAGCACATGTTAACTTATATGGAAAAACATCATTTAAACAACCAAATTCACGCACTCCCTCTCTATCCAGTCGGGACAAATGGTCCGCAACCACATTTTCACAACCTTTACGATCTTTTATTTCAATATCAAACTCTTGTAACAAAAATATCCAACGAATCAAACGCGTCTTGCTTTGTGTTTTATTAAAAAGATAACGAAGAGCCGCGTGATCACTATGGACGACCACTTTTGAACCAATAATATAAGATCGAAACTTTTCCAAAGAAAATACCACAGCCAAAAGTTCTTTCTCGGTGGTTGTATAGTTCYTTTGAGCCTCRTTTAACATAAGACTCGAGTAATAAATGACTCRAAGGAGACTATCCACACGTTGACCCAAAACGGCCCCCACGGCGTCATTTGACGCATCACACATAATTTCAAAGGGAAGGGACCAGTTTGGGGCAACGACCACCGGAGCCGTGGTTAACTTTCTCTTAAGCAAATTGAAAGCATTTAAGCATGTTTCGTCAAAAAAAAAAATGGAACATCACTACTTAACAAATGACAAAGCGGTGACTAATTTTGGAAAAATCCTTAATAAATCGCTGGTAGAAGCCCGCATGTCCAAGAAAACTATGAATACCCTTAACATTCGTGGGAGGATGCAAACTTTCAATAACATCAACTTTGGACTTATCGACCTCCAAACCATGACTCGACACAACATGACCAAGTACAATACCACTTCTAACCATGAAATGACTTTTTTACCAACTTAACGTTAAATGACTATGTACACATCGTTCAAGCACCTTAGACAAATTCTCAAGACATGAAGCAAAAGAAGAGCCAAAAACTGAAAAATTATCCATGAATACCTCAAGATAGTCGTCTATCATGTCCGTGAAGATGGAAAGCATGCAGCGTTGGAAAGTCGCCGGTGCGTTGCATAGTCCAAAAGGCATCCTCCGGAAAGCGAAGGTTCCAAAAGGACAAGTAAACGTCGTCTTCTTCTGATCTTCCAGTGCTATGGCAACTTGATAATATCCGGACAACCCATCTAAAAAGCAATAATATTGGTGTCCGGCCAACTTGTCAAGTAACTGGTCGATGAAGGGAAGTGGAAAATGATCTTTCCGTGTGGCGGCATTTAGCTTTCGGAAGTCGATACATATCCGCCATCCCGTAGTCAATCGTGTCGGTACAATTTCCCCTTTTTCATTCTCGATGATCGTAATCCCACCCTTTTTTGGTACAACATGGACGGGGCTCACCCATTCGCTATCGGGTGCAACAAAGATGATCCCTTCGTCGATCAACTTAAAAATCTCCTTTTTCACAACCTCCATCAAAGTAGGGTTTAAACGGCGCTGACCCTCCCGAACTGGCTTTGCACCATCTTCTAACACAATGTGATGCATGCATGTGGCCGGGCTAATTCCTTTGATATCCCCCAAATTCCAACCAATTGCTCGAAATCTTTTAAGAACTTTTATCAAAGCATCTTCTTCTTCTTGTGTCAACTCGGCAAAAATAATCACCGGCTTCTTTTCGCCTTCTTCGAGATAGACGTACTTGAGATGATTTGGAAGTGGCTTAAGCTCGGATTTTGGTTCGCTATCCAATTTCTCCTCAGCAATCTCAAAAAGGTTAATTATGCCCTCGAAAATTTGCTCGAACCAATTATCCTCCTCGGACTCGTCTTCAAACTCAGTTTGTACGATTGGCTCGATGGCATCAACAAACGAACAATCAGCATTCATTGACGATGATGGGGTAGCGTGAAGATCATGAATGGAAAATTTGACCGACTCGTCCAAAACGGACAAAGTCATGCTTCCGTTATTCACGTCAATCAAAGTATTTRTCGTAGCCATGAAAGGTCGTCCCAAAAAAATCATATGCTCCCGGTTATCATCTTGAACATCTCCCACATTAAGAATCACAAAGTCAACAGGCACAAATAAACTCTCGAATTGCACCAACACGTCTTCAACAATTCCTCGCGGGTAACGAACCTACCGGTCAGCTAGTTGGAGTTTCATCCTCGTCGGCTTGAGTGTACCTAAGTCAAACTGCTCAAAAATAGACGAAGGCATCAAATTGATTCCCGCCCCAAGGTCAAGCATTCCCCGAGTTTCTTTACCATTTCCCAAAGTGATTTTAATACAAAAACTCTCAGGGTCACTCTCCTTAGGGGGAAGGGGATTTCGTAAGATTACGCTCGCCGCATTTGAAATACAAACTTTTTCATTTTCGGAAAATTTTATTTTTTTGGATGCCAAGTCTTTGAAAAACTTGACATATGCGGGAACGTTTCTTATAACATCGAGCAAAGGTAAATTAACGTTAACCTTAGAAAGCATATTATAAAGATTGAGAAATTACTTATCTTGCTTTTCCCCTTGAAGACGACTTGGAAACGGAATGGGCGGTCGATATGGATTAGAAGCCTTGTGAAGAGACTTCTTAGGCTCGACGTCTTTTTCAACATGATCCAGTGACTTGGTAATGGTCTCCCCGCCTTCGTTCTCTTTCGAGTTGCTATTTTCTCCATTAAAGACCTCATCGGGAGATGCAACTTTATTATCCACAACGCGACCACTCCGAAGCACCGTAACTGCTTGGACTTGTGATGATTGGCTTGGTAACTTCCCTTGCTCGTTCTTTCCCACTTGCTTGGCGAGTTGGCCAAGAGCCGTTTCAAGCTTATCCATCCATTTGTCAGCACGTAGCAAATTTAATTCAGTGCGTTGCATAAACGTACGCAACGTTTCTTCGAGTGATGGTGAAACGGGTGCTTGAGTTGGTGGTGGTGGAGGCAAAGGTACTTGAACTTGCCCCTGCGGATGTGGAGGAAATGGTACTTGACCTTGTCCTTGTGGTTGTGATTGTTGCATTGGTCGAGTTGAGAATAAAAATTGACCCTGTCCCCATTGTTGTTGATATGGTTGTTGGGGAACAAAGTTATTTTGTGGCCTTTGGTTCGGTATCGGATTCGCCGCATTATTAGGATTTGACCATGAGAAATTTAGATGATCTCTCCACCAATTAGGTTTATTGTTGCGTGAGTTATAGTTTTGATACCCCTGCCCAGCTTGATTCGCTTGATAACCTTGAATAGCGAGTGCTTGTTCATTGATTCCATCAACCTGTTCGAACACTACTTGACATAAATTCGCGCCATGTCCATACACACCACAAATGCCACACGTTTCTTGTGAAGAAGAAATGCCTTGAGATAAAAGCGTGTTTTGAGTTTGCAAAGAGGCCACCTGCCTCGTTAACTCATCAAGTCTATAGGAATAGTCATGTGCCATCTCGACCTCATGTACAACTACCTTCTTCGATCGCGAGCTTTTCTATTGAGAATTGTAACTTATCGACTCGCAAATGTCCCATACTTCTTGAGCGGTACGTGATCCAATCTCTCCCCCTGCTGCATTGTCCACCATATTCTGAAATGTAAGAATAAGCCCATCATAAATGAATTGATTAACAAGCTCGGGTGGATAATAATGATGTGGGCATTGTGTCAACAATTCTTTAAAACGTTCCCAAGCTTTGTGGAACGTTTCGTTTTCTATCTGGTTGAATGACGCTATCTTTACTCGGAGTTGAGCCGTCGTTTAATTTGAAAAATATTTCCCCATGAAGCGATCGTACACCATATCCTAATTTGTAAGAGAGTCGGGCTCCAATGACAAAAACCAAGTCTCCGCCTTATCTTTTAACGTATACGGAAAACATCTCATCTTCAACTGATCTTCATTAAGCCCTTGCAATGGAAACGTTTGGATAATTGAGTAAAATTTCCGAATGAAGGTTATCAGATCCTCATGTAAGCGCCCGTAGAAAGCAGGCAAAAGATTGAAATGAATGGCCTTAAGCTCATAAACTCGGGCCGCTGGGCCTAGACGAATGCACGATGTAGATGGACCGATCACGGGTCGAGCAAATTCACGCATACGAGCCGGTTGGGGCTCATGTTGATGGAACGGCTTGTTAAATGGTACTTACGGTCCTCGAGGATGAAATTGTTGTTGTTGATTGAACTGTTGTTGATGAAAGTAATAAGGCATTTGTTGTTGATTCAGTTGCATGCCTTGATTGTTAACATGATGATTGAACTGGTCTTGACTAAACGGTGGTGGATTGGGTATATTGTTATGTTCATCTCGAGTTTCTGGCTGATTTGGTTCCAAAGTATTTGTTCCGGATGAAGCCATTGATGATTCAGCTATTGACGTCAGTCGTGCTCGATTCACCCGTTGAATGTTGTCGACTAAAGGTACTACTTCTCCACCCAAGGACCTACGTTCTTGCATTCACTAACAAACAAATTAAAATAGTCGAGATAAAATAATACAAACTAACACAAACTAAAAAAAACATATACGAATAAACATTTTTGGACAGCCTTTGTCAATTCCCCGGCAACGGCGCCAAATTTTGAATCGAACTTTTTCGCGTTTAAAATTTAAAGCTAAAGCTCGTCCGCAAGAGAACGGAGCTATTGTATGCAATAAGTTGATCCGAGTCGAATCACGAGGAATTGCAATCGGCGTCGATAAATGTTTGTTCATAATTTTTATAATTAAACACACGATCCATTTTGGTTGAAGGATTCTACAACTACAAATTCAAAAACGAGCATACAATTATTACAAACCTAATTAACCAATTAAACCTAATTGAAAGCATAAAAATTCAGATATTAAAAATGAGAAAACATCATCATTAAACTAGCAATTCGAAAACATTTAAATTACTAAAGTAACATAGTCGAACTAGCATACTAATAATGAAACGTACAACTAAAGAAACTAAATCCAAAGCCAAATTACAAAAGCAGGAATTACAACTTATAATTCAGGAAGAATACGCAGCAAACGATCAAGATTCAGCGACGAACGATGACTATAAGCGACGTAGAATGTAAAAACGAGTCTCCGACGCGATCTTCGAACGAAAAGGGGAGAGGAATATATTTCTAAGTGTCCTGGACCTTGCCCCCTCGAAGTCTGATGATTAAAATGATAAACCAATTGGTATTTATAGATTTCTTAAAAAATAACCGCTCAACCGCTGAAGCATCGACGGTGCGTCGATCGACGCGAGCCAGGCTGCACGCGTCGACCAGGCAGAGCGTCGATCGACGGTGATAGGATCGATGCTTCAGAAGCTATGCATCGACCATTGCATCGATCGACGAATTTAAGATCGACGCTTCAGAACATATACGTCGACGGTGCGTTGACATTGCGTCGGTCGACGCGGGCGCAGTGTCGACAGTGCATCGACCGATGGGGCTAAGATCGATGCTTCAGAAGCTACGCATCGACCTAGCATCGATCGACGCAAGCGGTACTCGGCGTCGACGTGGGCGCTGCAATGCGGCGCCTGCAGGGCTTCGGCTCGTCGCTCGTCCTGTTTTCCTCATTTTGAGCTGAAATATTAAAATTAAGCAAAGTTAGATTATTTGATACAAAATAAAGTAAAACACATTAAACACCATAAGAAACGAAAAACATAAAAAAGGAAGAAAATCGATAAAAAGATAAACCTAAAACACGTAAAAGCACATAACAAATGATGCAAAACACACGAAAATCACACACAAATATGTACAAATCAGTTGTGACATTTGAATCACCTGGAGGAGAATCTTTTTCCTTTATTGGGGTTAGTAAGAAATTTAGATTTCCAATAATCTCGGCAATGAAAGTACAACGATTATTAAATAATGGTTGTGAAGGATATTTTGTAAGTGTTAGGAGTATCGATAAACAAGATTATCTCAACATAAGCGAGGTGCCAATCATTAAAGAGTACCCTGAAGTATTCCCCAACGATTTACCAGGATTACCACCCGATCGTGAGATAGAGTTTGTAATTAATTTACAGCCTGGATTAGCTCCAAAGTCTAAATCCCCGTATAAGATGGCACCAGCTGAGTTGAAAGAGTTGAAAATACAATTGCAACAATTGATAGATAAAGGTTTCATTAAGCCCAGCTTTTCACCATGGGGTGCACCTGTCTTGTTTGTTCGTAAGAAATATGGTACGATGAGAATGTGTATAGATTACCGAGACTTGAATAAAGTTACTATCAAGAACAAATACCCATTACCTAGGATTGATGATTTATTCGACCAACTTCAAGGTGAGATGATATTTTCTAAGATTGACTTGCGATCGGGTTATCATCAACTAAAGATTAAAGAGAAAATATTCCTAAGACGGCGTTTAGTACACGATATGAGCACTATGAGTTTCTAGTAATGCCATTCGGCCTGACAAATGCTCCAGCAACATTCATGAATCTGATGAATAGGGTATTCAAAGAGTTTTTGGATAAATTTGTTATAGTGTTTATTGATGATATTCTTATATATTCTAAAAAAGAAGAGGATCATGCTACATACTTGAGGAAAGTGCTAGAAGTACTAAAGGTAAATCAACTTTATGCTAAATTCAAGAAATTTGAGTTTTGGTTGGATAAGGTGGTATTTTTGGGACATGTTATATCTGGGGTAGGAATCTCAGTCGACCCAAGCAAAGTAGAAGCAGCTAACGATTGGCCTCGACCTACAAACCCTTCAGAAGTACGGAGTTTTCTAGGTTTAGCAGGATATTATCGTAGATTCGTTGAAGGATTTTCAAAAATTGCTTCGCCATTAACGCAATTAACTAGAAAGAGTGTGGCTTTTAAGTGGACAGAAGCATGCGAACAAAGCTTTCAAGTACTGAAAATGAGATTAACATCGGCACCTATACTATCAATCCCATCAGGTAAAGGAGGTTTTGTAGTCTACAGTGATGCGTCTAAGAATGGTTTGGGTTTTGTGCTGATGCAGAATGGCAGGGTAATAGCATATGCATCTAGGCAATTGAAGGATTATGAAAAGAACTACCCTACACATGATTTGGAGCTTGCAGCTGTAGTGTTTGCGCTTAAGATTTGGAGACATTACCTATATGAAAAACGTTGCGAGACTTACACCGATCACAAGAGTTTGAAATACCTTTTCACGCAAAAGGAGATCAATATGAGACAACGAAGGTGGTTGGAACTTGTGAAGGATTACGATTGCGTGATCAACTACCAGCTATCAAGGCCAATGTCGTAGTTGATGCATTAAACAGAAAGTCAATGCAACAAAATGCAGTAAATACTTCAATTCAAAAGCGAGAGTTTCTTGAAATATATAAGATGAATGTAGAAGTGATCCAACAAGGATTAGTGGAGGCTAAACTAGCATCTTTGACTCTTCGACCTAACCTAATCGATAAAATCCAACAGGAACAACATGCTGATGATTATCTAGTCAAAGTCAAGAAGGAAGCTGCTCAAGGGACAACATCTGACTTCCAACTCTCCAAAGATGGTGCACTTCAATTCAATGGCCGTTTTTGTGTGCCAAAGGCGGAGAGTGTTAGTGAAGATCTCATGGCAGAAGCTCATTTAGCACCGTATTTTGTACATCCAGGATCTATTAAGATGTATAAAGACTTGAAGATGCATTACTTGTGGTCAGGTATGAAAAGAGATATCGCCCAATATGTAGAGCAGTGCTTGACATGCCAGCAGATAAAAGCAGAACATTAAAGACCGACAGGAACCTTGCAACCTTTGTTTATACCAGAATGGAAATGGGAAAATATCACTATGGATTTTGTGACGGGATTACCAAGGACGGTTAAAGGCCACGATGCTATCTGGGTTATTGTAGATCAATTAACTAAATCCTCTCATTTTCTACCTATTTGCTCTACCTATTTGATGGATCGTTATGCTCAGATTTACATACAGGAGATAGCCAGACTTCACGGAGTACCATTATCCATCATTTCAGATAGAGATTCAAGATTTTTATCCACTTTCTGGAAAAGTTTGCACAAGGCATTGGGGACCAAGTTATCTTTCAGTACCGCATATCATCCTCAAACTGACGGACAATCAGAACAAATGATACAAACATTAGAAGATATGCTTAGTGCTTGCGTGTTGGATCTTCAAGGCCAATGGAGCAAGTTTTTGCCACTAATAGAATTCTCTTACAATAATAGTCACCAGTCTACTATAGGAATGGCGCCTTATGAAGCGGTGTATGGTCGAAAATGTCGATCTCACTACTGCAGAAACAGGATACGAAGGCGACTTATTAACGGCGGTTCTGGAAAAACCGCCGTTAAATATGTTTTAACGGCGGTTTTTTTGGAAAACCGCTGTTTAAATCTATATTTTTACAGCGGTTTTTCAAGAACCGACGTTAAATATATAATTTAATGGCGGTTTTCCAACAACCGCCGTCGATTTCTTTATTCCACGGCAGTTTTATATGAAACGCCGTAAAACCTTACTTGATACTACGGCGGTTATATAAAAAACCACCGTAAAACCTTACCTGATAAAAGCTTTAACGTTGGTTCTATTAGAACCTGCCGTTAATAAGATGAAATTTTACGGCGGTTTTTATTAGAAACCCACCGTAGAATAGACAGTTGCAATGTCACCGATCCTCGTCCTTATCAAGCCAAAGATCTTGGGCCATTGATCCGTGTCTCATCCGACGATCTGCATTTGCCACGTCATCGATCCGTGGTAAACACATCCATGCCTTCATCTTCATCCTCTTCATTCAGCACCATCACTTCATCTTGGACCAAGCTTCCGACGTCGCCCGGAGATCTTCATCTGCATCCGCCAGCTGCCGACGTTGCCGGAGATCGACTGGACGCCTGGGATGACGTCGCCGGAGATCGCCTGGACGCCTAGACCTTCCTCAAGGATGCCCTTGGACTGTGGAGTGGAGATCGCCGGCGCCGGCTGCTGCGAAGAGTGCGCCGGTGGGGATGCAGCGAGTTGATGCAGCAGCGTGGAGGAATGGCTGTGGGTGAGCGCCGACGGGGAATGGCTGTGGGTGAGAGCCGGTGGAGAATGGTTGTGGGTGAGCGCCGGTGGTGGAGAATGCAACAGCGAGTGGATGATGCAGCAGCGCCGGCGGGAAGCAAAGGGTTGCTGTTGGTGAAGCCAAACGAGCTAGACTCGTTGAGCTCACCCGTAATTTTTTTTTAATTTATATTAAACAACGGCGGTCTTTTGGAAACCGTCATTAATTAGTTTGGATTTAACGGAGGTTGTAGAACCGTCGTAAAAGGTTCCTACATTCAACTGGCGGGCGTTGGCTACCAATGGCGGTTCGAAAAACCACTGTTACATCTCTAAAAAACCCGCCATTAATTCCGTTTTCTGCAGTAGTGTCTCCAGTGCATTGGGACAAAAGTCGGTGAGAGAAAACTCTTAGGTCCAGACATGATCCGAGAAATGGCAGAAACTGTTTCACTGATACGAGAAAGAATGAAAACTGCCCAAAGTCAACAAAAAAGCTATGCAGACAAAAGAAGAAGGCCACTAGAGTTTGAAATAGGTGATCAAGTGTTTATAAATATAGCTTCAATGAGAGGTGTTATACGATTTGACAAGAGAGGGAACCTTAATCCGAGATACATTGGTCCATTTCCCATCATAGAGAGAGTGGTGATGTTGCATATAGAACTCTACTTACCT